>SJYT01067889.1:504661-618294 GCA_006410635.1 Cephalophus harveyi | reverse complement strand
CTTATGCAGAGCACATCATGAGAAACGCTGGGCTGGGAGAAGCACAAACTGGAATTAAGATTGCCAGGAGAAATATCAATAACCTCAGGTATGCAGTTGACACCACCCTTATGGCAGAAAGTGAAGAGGAACTAAAAAGCCTCTTGATGAAAGTGAAAGAGGAGAGTGAAAAAGTTGGCTTAAAACTCAACATTCAGAAAACCAAGATCATGGCATCTGGTCCCATCACTTCATGGGAAATAGATGGGGAAACAGTGGAAACAGTGTCAGGCTTTATCTTTTTGGACTCCAAAATCACTGCAGATGATAACTGCAGCCATGAAATTACAAGACATTTACTCCTTGGAAGGAAAGTTATGCCCAACCTAGATAGCATATTCAAAAGCAGAGACATTACTTTGCCAACAAAGGTCCGTTTAGTCAAGGCTGTGGTTTTTTCAGTGGTCACGTATGGATGCGAGAGTTGGACTGTGAAGAAAGCTGAGCGCCGAAGAATTGATGCTTTTGAACTGTGGTGTTGGAAAAGACTCTTGAGAGTCCCTTGGACTGCAAGGAGATCTAACCAGTCCATTCTAAAGGAGATCAGCCCTGGGATTTCTTTGGACGCAATGATGCTAAAGCTGAAACTCTAGTACTTTGGCCACCTGATGCGAAGAGTTGACTCATTGGAAAAGACTCTGATGCTGGGAGGGATTGGGGGCAAGAGGAGAAGGGGACGACAGAGGATGAGATGGCTGGATGGCATCACCGACTCGATAGACGTGAGTTTGAGTGAACTCCGGGAGATGGTGATGGACAGGGAGGCCTGGCATGCTGCGATTCATGGGGTCGCAAAGAGTTGGACATGACTGAGCGACTGAACTGAAAATTGGAAAACATAATTATCAGGTGGGAATAGATTGATCAGTAAGGGTTGGAATAGTAAAAATGGGAGAAGTTAATAATTGGAATTTGTGGAAAAAAAGAAAAATTAATACCAGAACCAAAACACTTCTTAGAGAAAGATCTTCAGTGTTCTTCTTACTTGCTGCAAGTAATAAATTCTTCCTTCTCCCAGAGAAAAAAAAACTAACCGAAATGAGAATCTTTAAATTTGTTCTTCCCTTCAGTAATAGCACTCCCATAATGTATTTTGGTTAAATAAAAAGATTTTGATCTTTCAGTAGGTTAATTAAAGTGAGATTCTTATTGGTGTCCCTTAAAAAGAATGGGTATAAGCGTTTTGTTTTTACTTAAATTGTACTATACTTTTTAAAATTGTCATATTATTTTTGATAGTTTTTTTTAAGCACACATGCAAGCACATTCACATTTGCAGATATCATTTTTACTGAATGTTTACTAAATACTTTCTTTGGGTGTGAGATTATATATATAAATATAGGTATATAGATGGGTAGATAGATGGATAGATAATCGTTCAGTCATGTCTGACTCTTTGCAACCTCATGGCCTGCAGCCTGCCAGGCTCCTCTGTCCTTGGGGATTCTCTAGGCCAAGGGTACTGGAGTAGGTTGCCATCCCCTCCTCTAGGGGATCTTCCCAACCCAGGGTTCGAGCCCAGGTCTCCCACATTGCATCAGATTCTTTACCATCTGAGCCACCAGGGAAACCCGTAGTGCTCTTGAAATTTATCCTATGGTCTAAACATCATATTAGGCTTTGATCTCATTCTTTGAGGAGCTTACGGTGGGAATTTCAGATTTGTTGCAGGCACTTTTTGTTGGCAGCCTTCTACACAAGGGGAATTTTGCTGGGGGCTCTGCAAAGAATTTTCATCTTTACCAAAAAAAGAGATACATGATGAGAAAATCTTGCTATTGCTCTTTCATTTCTGTTTTGGACACTGATATGGGAAGTGATACCTGATGCTGAAATTTGTGACCAGGAGGCTGCAAGCATTAGGACCAAAGCCAACTTGTATTAATGAAGGAACGGTAGAAAAGAGAGTATGGTCACTTTGGGGATTCTTTAAACATACCTTTATCATATGATCCAGCTACACTCATAAACAATTTCATCTGTAAGTTATATCAGGAGAGAGAGATTTAGAAGCTTAACAAAGTCCTGTCATGACTATCAACAAAGAATGTGTGTGTTTTGACTTTAAAATTTAAATATGTTCCTCATTTTTGACAGTGCCAGTATATGAGAATCTAAATAACAAGCTCTAAATTAGGGGAAAAAGTGAACAGAAATGAAAAATACAAAGAGTAATAGACAAAGTAGTACAGTTTTCCAAATCTTACAAATGAGACTATTGTACCAATGATAACTGATGAAGCTTTAGGGGATTAGGTCAATGGTCAAAAGTGTCTGGACAGGCTAAAAACACCCTTTACCTGTTCTCAGAAAAATGTATAATATAAGGGAAAAATGTATGATATAAGAGTTTTTCATATATAGACACATGATCACCTGTTAAGATGGGACTGTTTAAATAAAACATCTTAAATTGTGTTTCTCTCTCTCTCTCTCTCTTTTTTTTTTTTTGTGGTCACACTGCAAGGATTGCACGATCTTAGTTCCCCAACCAGGAATTGAACCCATGCCCTCGGCAGTGAAATCACCAAATCTTAACAACTGGACCTCCAGGGAATTCCCCAGTTTTCTTTCTTTACTCATCTTGTTTGAGGGACCTTGGGTAGACAACAGAAATAATTGAAGGCTATTAGATTAAGTTGTAATAAGAGAAAGTAATAAGAAATATAAATTCAGTATGTTGTTCATGTAGGAAGCCCAGTAATTGTTGACTTATTCTTACCACCCTGCTTTTTTACCTTAACAGAATATATGTTATGAAAGTCATATCATTTCCTGAATTCGAGGAAATACATTTTAATGATTATTAGCATTACAGAAGCATAAAGTCATCATTCAGTATTAATAATGGAAAGAAAAACAGAAAAGATGAAAATAACAGTTTACTATAATGAAGTAAACATTGTATTCTGGGATCATGTGCTCATTTGTAAATTCAGCTCACAGGTTTGTGCCTGTTCCTGTACTAGGGAATTAATGGTCTCTGTAAGAAGCTTAGACCTACTTACTTTCTTGTGTTACATGTAATAATAACCAAGCAGTTCTAATTCTCTTCTTCCTTAAAATTTTAAGGTAAGTCTTTAATAAAAGTGAAATAAAAGTATGTGTTTAGTCTGTGATTGCTGTGACAGAATATTCTTGTCACAGAATATTGTTGTCACAGAATATTCTTTTATTAAGGAAAATCACCTAGATTTTCAAAAATTAGTGTTGAAATTAATTCATTGTAAACTTTGTCTTGGGCTTAGTCCTGAATTGAGAAACTGGAGAGTTCTGAAATGGATGAGTTTTAAGGTTTTTTGTTTCTCAAATTTATTTTCACTTGGAGGTTGTGCACAAGATCTACTTCAGATACTCTGTCATTTATACTCAGTCCACAATGAAAACTAGACCAAAAATTGAGCTTCCCAGAGATTTAGTGTTAGACTACTTTGTAGCACTAGGGTTTTGAAAGGCCTATATAGGAGTGGTGCCTCTGAACGTGTTAGTTGCTTTTGGGCTTTCCAGGTGGCTCAGTGGTAAAGAATCCATCGGCCTATGCAGGAGATGCAGGAGACATAGGTTTGATCCCTGGATTGAAATGATCCCTTGGAGGAGCAAATGGCAACCCAACTCTAGTATTCTTGCTTGAAAAATTCCATGAACAGAGGAACCTGCTGGGCTTCAGTCCATGAGGTCACTAAGAGTCAGACACAAGTGAGCGACTGAGCACGCACATTCACGAACTGTGTCAATCAGAACTTGTTTTGGATTTTGTGATTGTTGTCAGTGCTTGATAAATGGTGGGGATGGAGGAGGGAGACAGTGGGTAGAGAGTGGGTTCATTTCTGATAGATTCTGTCCAAATTAAAAAGAAGAGCTTTTAATTGCCCTCAGTTTATTTAATTTAGTGGAACCCCACCATATTTTTGTTAGCCAGAGATGAAAAAGTCAACAAATAACTTTCCTTTGAGTAATATGAACAACACCAGAAGAAAGCATTTTATGTTAAAGGGTTGTGTGTTCCCTTAATTGCCATGATCTGTAGCGTACTGAATGTGTTTTACCAGGTAAATTACTAGTCCAGATGGCTAAACTTTTGGAGGCTATAAAACCAAAATCCATTTCAGGAAGCTATCCACTTTGCATAGTTTTGGATAGGATCCATTCTAGTTAGTGGTAATGCTCTTCATTTGTTTTTAAAATACAACTTTTAACTGTATGCTTTTTTGATTTTTACCTAGGTTACACAATGTTCTCCTATGCTTGAGATCTACAGACTACGTATCCTACAAGAACTAATCAATGGTTTTTCATCTCCTGGAAATAAAAACATAAATATGGTGCCAAAAGAACCCTTTACCTTACTCTGACAGCAGTTTATTCAGCTCTACTTTTATATTGAAGAGACGTATACAGATTCAATTACTCGTGCGGAGACTGTCGTGTAGGATCATGGACCATCCTAGTAGGGAAAAGGATGAAAGACAACGGACAACTAAACCCATGGCACAAAGGAGAGAACATTGTTCCCGACCATCCAGCTCAACATCCTCTGGGGTTCTTATGGTGGGACCCAACTTCAGGGTTGGCAAGAAGATAGGATGTGGGAACTTCGGAGAGCTCAGATTAGGTAAGAACTTGGTTCTTGTTATTGGTTTAGACTAACAGCAACAGCAGAAGCTGTAATAAGCTTTGATGTGTTTCAAGACACGCAATTTATAATTTTATAAGATGTTCTTGTAATGAGAAACTGTTGTTAAAAGAACTGAAGAATTCCTGAAAGTGACTATAGTCATTGTCAGGTGTTATTGGTATCCAAGGTTCATCCCTCTATGTGTGTGATAGGATTTAATATTTTCTGCCAGTGCTGAGATTTTATGATGGAGGGAGATCCGCATGCAAATAACAATAAAATGAAGATTCTGATTTAGTTGGTTGGAGAGAGGGAGCCCTGTGTTCTATCTTTTTAACAAACTCCCAGTTGGTTGAGATGCTGGTGGTCCTTGAGTCACATTTTGAGAAGGGTTATTAAGGCTTTATTTTAATTCAGACTCTGCCCCTAGTAAAGGAAGACTAAATCCTTACTCAGTGATCCCGTACTTACTCTGCAAGGAGATATATCAGTGTTTAGAGAGGTTATCCAACTGATACTGTGTTTACATTCCTTCCTGGAAGTTCCAGCATCAGGACTAAGCTAGAGCTCCAAGGAGAAACTTTGCAATTTTTTATTTCCCAACCAAGGAGAGAATTTTTTATTTTGAGTATTAATTTATGTGTGAGATGATGAATAATGATAAAATCAACCAATTTGAAGACGTGAAATTGGGAAGAAGGTACATTGGTTATTTAGACACTTTTTATGACCTTCTCTAGGTGAATGCAGAAGAGAAAATGAAAGATAAATTTGTGATGTCATCAGCTTAGAGACTGTGACAGATCCTTTTTTAGGCTAAAGTGTTTTCTTATTTTTCATAGCTGGTGAGGCTGTATACTATTACGAAGACCTATTGTAAGAGGCTTTGCCCTCTGAGGGGACAGAGCATGGGAGCTTAAGATAATTTTTGTTAATTACCTCTGTTAATTCTGATGATTTTTCAAAAGAAGATTGAAAAAAATCTTCTCATCCCCCTATACAGAGATTCAGCTGCGCTAGCCAGAGATCACTGGGTGCAGAATTGAGTTTAAGGATGCTGAGAATGAATTTATTTTTACCACTAGAAGACTAGCAGCCTGGAATTTTAAGACCTGACTAGGATAATGAAAGCCTTTTTATATTTAGTGATGTGTTCATGTTCGGGTTAGCAAAGCCCACAGATGCTACTGAGAATAGGAGTAAGATGTGTAATTTCACACTGCTTGAGTTCCTATCAACTGTTGAGTTGCTTTAGCAGCTAGGTTTGTGAATATTCATTTATATAATGGATTGACTTTGCTCTAGCAACACAGTAGTACTTGAATTAAATAGATTATGATATAAACATCCACAGAATTACTGCTGAGAGTCAGTTTATAATGTATATAAATTCATGCTTTCTCAAAACACCATAAAATTGTTTAGTTTCTATAAGGATGAAGGAAAATTTTGGTCAGTGAAAACTGGAAATGTATTTTAGTACTTGAGTCTGGATTTGTATTGAGTGTATAATCTTTATGTTTACACAAAAATGGAAAAATCTATTCAAGTCGAAGGATAAAATTGTAGCCTGTGTATATTCTCAGACTGGCAAAGTGTTGTGTTTTATTTCCTGTAATGAAGCTAGGGTAATTATGATGGGTCTCATTTTGACTTGCCTTGTAGTCAGTAGAAAGAACTCATCTTTCTTTTCAAGTGGTTTTATTCTTGTGTGCCGATGAGGTTTTCATTCACTCTGGGACCATTACTGTTAGGGCATTGTATCTGCGAATACTTTTTATTGACAGAAACAAGAAAAGGAACGTTCAGAATTATTTGATACCTTCCTCACAATAGGGTGTGCTATATACTCCATTCCATTGCCCTCTTTCTGTGATATTAGGAAGTAGAGGACTATGCAGATAACAGAAGGTGTGAACTGGAAAATTCTGAACCCAAGAAGGTGCAGATAGGCCTCCACCCAGGCTCCCATTACAGGGCTATGCTTTCTTCTCCAAATTCATTTCTTTCTCAAGCTACACTGTCCCTTCTTTCCCTCAAATAATCAACTGTGTTCGTGGTTCAGAGCTTTTACACCTACAATTCCTTATGTCTGCAGAATTCTTTCTTCAGAATTTTGCTTAGCTGATTGCTTCTCATTCCTCAGGCCTCAGCTTTCGTATTGCTGTCTCAGAGAAACATGCTGTGACTGTTTTCCACCTCCATTTAAAATAGTGTTTTTCCCCAGCCGCATTCTATCCCATCAGACTGCTTCATGTTATTCACCACACTTGATCACTGTCCGGAGTAATTTTATTAATATATGTTTACCTGTTAATTGCCTCTCCTTATACTTGAATATAAGCCCCTCGGAGGGCAGGCGATTCTATCTGTGTTATTTGCTGCTGTTATTTGTGGCATGGATGAAAAGACAGCCAGCTGAATAGGAAGCAGAGGGGCAGCAGGAACAGGAGCATCTTTGGGTTCCTGGTGGGAGGGGGTCATGGTGGGTAGTGGCCTTAATGTTTAGATAGACTCTTGGATTCCAGACAGAGAACCCTCCCCAAATAAGTGATGATCAGTGTATTTTGGTTCTCTGTAAATCTGTCTCCACCATATCATCCATTTAACAAACACTTCTTGAATATTTACCATCTTGCTAGTCTTTGGGAAAGATATGGAGGATAACAAGGTGTCCCCACGAATCTCACAGTCTGCAGGAAAAGATAAGTTAGGAGTATGGGATTAACATATACACACCATATATATAAAATAATAAGGATTTACTGTACAGAGCAGTGAACTTTATTCAATATCTTGAAATAACCTGTGAAAGAAAAGAATCTGAAAAAATATATATATGTATGTATAACTGAATCACTTTGCTGTATACCTGAAACAAACATAATATTATAGATCAACTATAATTTAAAAAAAAGAATCTCACAGGCTAGTGGTAGAAAGAGAAAAACAAATTACAGCATAAAGTGATAAGTATTACAGTAGATTGTGTAAAAACTGCACTGGCAGAGAAGGTTAATGAAGGTTTCACAGAAGCGTGTTATTTGATTAAGAGTAGGATAGGACTTCACTGGTGAGCACAAGGAAGAAGGAGTCTCCACCAGCAGAACGTGTAAGCTCTATGTGCTGTGAAAGTGTTCAGCATAGTGTCAAAGCAGCAACAGTTATATATAACTGGGTTGTGGGATGTGAAGTGAAAGAAAAGTAATAGATGAGGGTGTAAGATAGGTTGGAACCAGATTGTGAAGTGTTTGTGTGGTATTAAAGCATATGGACTTTATCCTGTAGGCAGTGGAGTAGAACCATCAAGGGTTTTATAAAACCAGACATTATCTGGTTTGTATTCTAGAAAGATAATTCCCAGTATAAAATTAGATCAGATAGTAAAGAGGTTGTGGATTTTTGCTCTCATTGTAGTACTTGTCACTTTGAGTTACGTTCCTTCATCTCTCAACTTCAAGATATGCTTGATGGTAGTAATTTGCTTTATTGATATTCTCATATGTATTCATATTCTTAATTCCTTTTATGTGTATGACATATAATGGGTACCTAAGTAGTCCAGGTCAGAGGTGGCTGGGCCTGCCTTAGCTCTGAAAATGGCACTGAGATGCAGAGGAAGGGGTGAATTAGGGGGAGATTTTAGAAGTAGACTATAGGCAGGATTTGTTTGCCAGTTATTTTAGGGGAAGGGGTCAAAGATGGCTGAGTTTGTGAGGTTGGGAAGACCAAGTAAATGAGGAAACCTTTACCAGAGATAGGAAACACAGGACCAGAGTAGGCGATGGGGAAGGCAAGTAGTTAGACTTGGTGAATATATTGACTTTGAGGAGTGTGCAGCACATAGGCACAAATATGACTCTGAGACATAGAAAAGTTTAGACTTCAGATGGGGATTAAGAAATCATCACTATGTAGGTGTTAATGAACATGCAATCATGAGTGATGAGATGATGTGGAGCTTGTGTGAGTGGGAGAAAGAGGGTGCATTTAAGGGATGCTAGAAGAGGGAGAGCCTCAAGAACAGAGAAGTTGAAAAGTCAAGAGAAGAGTTTCTAGAGGGTTGTAGCGTTAAGCACAGCCTTGCGCCCTAAGGTTAAACAGAAGAAGCTAATTATTACAGCCTTTGGTCTTTTACTTCTGTTTATATATTTCTGACGGCTCCTTTTTTCCTTTCTTTTCTTATGAATGGATGTATTTTGTAACCAGGAGAAGAAAAAAAGCAATAAAAAGCAAAGCAAAAAATGTGCCTTTAAAGGCATAGTTTAAAAAAGAAACCGTGCTGTTGCCCAAAAATTTTTTTAAATTCTACTTGAAAGCATCTCCAAAGATAACCACTAATGGTGTTTAATTAACTTAATTTTCCAGAATTAAAAAATGTTTATCAGGACATATTTTAGAAATGCAGTCACACTGTGCTATAAACTTGTTTTTAATCAGCATGAACTTTTGTGTCAGCTTACAGATCATGCATTTTTAATGTCTGTAGTTAGTAATTTATTGGACTTTCCCTGGTGGCTCAGATGGTAAAGAATTGCCTGCAATGCAGGAGACCCAGGTTCAATCCCTGGGTTGGGGAGATTCCCCTGGAGAAGGAAATGGCAACCCACTCCACTATTCTTGCCTGAAGAATTCTATTGGCAGAGGACCTTGGCAGCTACAGTCCATGGGATTGTAAAGAGTTGGACATGACTGCACGACTGACACAGTCTACACAGTACAGTAGTTTATAAGCTGCTCTTAATATACAGATAAATTATTTCTATTTTTAAATTATAAGTAATACTATACTAAACATCCTTATAGATGCTTGTAATAAATACATCTTTGTAGTCCAAACTTGGTCGATTATTTCCTTAGGATAAGTCCTGGAAACGTACTTTCTATGTCAGAAATACATACATATTTGTGATCTTGTTACATATTGTCAGTTTGCCCTCCAGAAAGATAATTTCCCTGATTTCCCTAAACTGTCTATGTGAGAGTGTATGTGTGAGTGAGTATGTGTATGTATTTGTTTCTCTAGTTCAGAAACCTTGAACATTATTGAGAACCTTTTCATCTATGCTAGTCTGACAGGGGAAAATGGTATCTAGTTAAATCTGTATGTGTTCATGGGTGAAGTTAAACATTTACACATTTATTTATATCTCTTCTTTTAATCCTTTGTGGCCTTTGCGTATTTTTCAATGGAAAGATTATTTCTGTGGAGTCTTACGTATGTATATTGCCTCAATAGAAAGGGGAATTTTGAAGATTTGAGAAAGGAAGATTGATGAAGGATGATTGTGGATAAAAGGTAGGAGGACATGAAGGCGTGGAAACAGATCTGCAGGTTGTTTTTTTGTTCACTTTGAAACAATATGGGGAAATATTTTGCGGATTTTTTTTTTTTTTTTTTGAGCTTTGAGTCTTTTGCTGAATCAGGTCTGGAAAGAATTGTGTAAACATTTGTTAAAAATTATTGTATTCCTCTGCTGCTGCTGCTGCTGCTAAGTCGCTTCAGTCGTGTCCGACCCTGTGCGACCCCATAGACAGGAGCCCAACAGGCTCTCCTGTCCCCGGGATTCTCCAGGCAAGAACACTGGAGTGGGTTGCCATTTCCTTCTCCATTGTGTGAAAGCGAAAAGTGAAAGTGAAGTCGCTCAGTCGCATCCGACTTCTAGCGACCCCATGGACTGCAGCCTACCAGGCTCCTCCATCCATGGGATTTTCTAGGCAAGAGTACTGGAGTGGCTTGCTATTGCCTTCTCCGTGTATTCCTCTAGGACTTAGAAAATATATATCCCTGGTCTACAAATAACAGCCTTTTTTCCTTCTTAGTTGCAAAAATAAGTAGATAGGTGATTTCATATCCTAATAGGTATGTACCTATGTTTATGGGAGACCCTTTAGATTAAACAGTCTGGCATATAAATGTTACTAATGATTTTTATACTGTCTTTGTGAAGTAGGATATTGTTAAAGAATGTTTTTTCTTACAAACAAGAAAATGGAGGCACAAAGAATTGACTTTTTTGTTCTCTTTCGTCTTTGGTTTCTGGTGAAATATGCAAAAGTACGTTAGAACAGAAGGATGTTTCTGACAGAGGTAAAATGTCCAAGGGTATCAGCTTTTCGGGTGACACACTCTTCCCTTCTAAAATAACACACTTATTTCTGTGACTATAGAGTGTACACGACTTCGCTGCATATTGTTCTTTCCTTATCTGGCTTACTTAACTATCACTAATGAACTTAAGTTGAAATTTGTAACTTCAGCTATTACCAGTCAGTTCTGTTTGTGGCAGTTATGATCATTACAGTGTACTGTTGCATATTATAGAAAGCATTTGGTTTCATATTCCATCTCACAAAATCTTGGAGCCCTTACTGTCCTACAAGAGAATGAGAAAGGAAAAGTAAGAGAGGAAAAAGTCTCTCTATTGAGTTTTCAATAAGATTTTGTTTAAAAGGTATGGTTCTGTTAAAAATTTTTTGAAAGCATTCATGTGAAAGAATATAGGCTTAAGCTAAAACAAGATTTTAAAATATTTCTTTTCTAGGTGAAAGTAAAATCATTGTAAAATCAAATGTTTAGTTTTATAGTCATAGTTTCCTAGGAAATCTTAGCATTTTGAACACATGAAACTCAACCTATATCAGCCTAGAACCAAGCCAGTCAGCAAAACAGAAAAACTGATACACAGTCAGCCCTCCATGTCCACAGGTCTCTCCTCCGTGGGTTCCAGCAACCAGGGGTGGAAAATATTCTGGGGAAAAATGTTCCCATGAAGTTCCAGAAAGCAAAATTTGAATTTGCCCTGTGCATGTGAAATTTTACATAGAATTTACATTGTATTTACATAGCATTAACATTGTACTGGATGTAATAAGTAGTCTAGACATCTAGATCTAGTATACAGAGAATGTACCTAGGTGGTTATATGCAAATAATATATAGCATTATAGATAAGGGCCTTGAGCATCCACAGCCACAGATTTTAGTATCCATGAAGTTCCTAGAAACAGTTCTCCACAGGTAGTTCAGTTCAGTTCAGTTGCTCAGTCATGTCCGACTCTTTGCGACTCCATGAATCGCAGCACGCCAGGCCTCCCTGTCCATCACCAACTCCCGGAGTTCACTCAGACTCACGTCCATCGAGTCCATGCTGCCATCCAGCCATCTCATCCTCCGTTGTCCCCTTCTCCTCCTGCCCCCAATCCCTCCCATCATCAGAGTCTTTTCCAATGAGTCAACTCTTCGCATCAGGTGGCCAAAGTACTGGAGTTTCAGCTTTAGCATCATTCCTTCCAAAGAAATCCCAGGGTTGATCTCCTTCAGAATGGACTGGTTGGATCTCCTTGCAGTCCAAGGGACTCTCAAGAGTCTTCTCCAACACCACAGTTCAAAAGCATCAATTCTTCGGCGCTCAGCCTTCTTCACAGTCCAACTCTCACATCCATACATGACTACTGGAAAAACCATAGCCTTGACTAGACAGACCTTAGTTGGCAAGGTAATGTCTCTGCTTTTGAATATGCTATCTAGGTTGGTCATAACTTTTCTTCCAAGGAGTAAGCGTCTTCTAATTTCATGACTGCAGTCACCATCTGCAGTGATTTTGGAGCCCAAAAAACAAAGTCTGACACTGTTTCCACTGTTTCCCCATCTATTTCCCATGAAGTGATGGGACCAGATGCCATGATCTTGGTTTTCTGAATGTTGAGTTTTAAGCCAACTTTTTTCACTCTCCTCTTTCACTTTCATCAAGAGGCTTTTGAGTTCCTCTTCACTTTCTGCCATAAGGGTGGTGTCATCTATATATCTGCAGGTAGTAAGGGGTGATTTTATTTGTGCTTTTACAACATTGTGTAAGTTTCCCTATAAATTTGCAAGTTTTTAGGGTCTGTGGGTACACCAAACTAAAAACAAGTTTTTTTTATTTATTTTAATTTTTGGCCACACTCTGTGGCATGTGGAATCTTAGTTCACTGATCAGGGATTGAACCTGCACTCCTGGTGTTGGAAGGCTGTCTTAACCACTGGGCCACTAGTCCGCAAAACAAGTTTTAGAGTCTTGTTATTATTTTCTTCTTCAGATGGTTTAAAGAGAGAGTCCTGGAATCAGATTGCTTCTCCAAGTTTCTTTTTTTTCTCCATAAGACTAGGGTAATAATAATATCTACTTACAGATTTGTTGTGGAGATTAAATTTAGATAATGTATATAATCACCTAAGACAGTGATTGATGCATAATGAGCACTTGGTTTGTATATATAGTACAAAACATTGTTTAAATTTTTATTTTATTTTTTTCAACTTATATGAAGAAAATTTTCAAATTTTTACAAAAAACTAAAAAAGATATGGTAGTGAGTATACATAATAATACTTAGATTTAGCAGTTGTTAATATTTGTCCCATGTGCTTTATCTCTTTGGAAATATCTATGTGTGTACATTTGCATATGTGTTACAGTAAGTTGTAAGTCTGACAAAACATTTTTCTCCCCCTCAGAAAGAATTATTTAGGTTCCAACTGCATAAGTATGTAACTAATTGTATCACTTGTTTTCCACAATATAACAGGCTCTGGGTTCATCCACCTCTCTAGAACTGACTCGAATTTCTTGCTTTTTATGGCTGAATAATATTCCATTGTATATGTGTGCCATAGCTTCTCTTATCAATTCATCTGTCAGTGGACATCTAGGTTGCCTCCATATCCTGACTATTGTACATATTGTTGCAATGTATATTGGAGTACATGTGTCTTAGAATAGTGACTTTCTCAGGGTATATGCCCAGTAGTGGGATTGCTGGGTTATATGGTAATTTTATTTCTAGTTTTTTAAGAAATCTCCACACTGTTCTCCATAGTAGCTGTATCACTTTACATTCCCACCAACAGTGCAAGAGGTTTCTCTTTTCTTCACATCCTCTCCAGCATTTATTGTTTGTAGATTTTTTTAATGATGGCCATTCTGACCGGTTTGAGATGATACCTCATTGTAGTTTTGATTTGTCTTTCTCTAATAATAAGAATGTTGACCAGTTTTTTATGTGTCTATTAATCATCAGTTTGTTTTCTTTGGGGAAATATCTGTTTAGGCCTTCTGCCCATTTTTTGATTGAGTTGTTTGTTTTTTCTTTGATATTGAGATGCTTGTATATTTTGGAGATAATCTGGAGATATATGTTTTTTATAATATAATTTTAATGAAAATAACCATGTGTCAATTTTAAAAGCCTAATCCCTACAATAAAGCATTTCAACTTTTTAAACAATGTCCTCTATTACTTCTCAGGTTTTTGGCTAACATCAAGTGTAAACAATGTCCTCTAGATAGCTCCTTTTTTCTAAATTTTTTTCCCCCAACATTAGATATTGTTTATTGATTTTTCCCATACTTAACATCCCCAGGCACATATATACACTCCTCACATTCTCCCAATATATTTATGTCATCAGTTCAGTTCAGTGGCTCAGTCGTGTCCAACTCTTTGCGACCCCATGAATCGCAGCACGCCAGGCCTCCCTGTCCATCACCAACTCCCGGAGTTCACTCAGACTCAAATCCATCGAGTCCATGATACCATCCAGCCATCTCATCCTCGGTCGTCCCCTTCTCCTCCTGCCCCCAATCCCTCCCAGCATCAGAGTCTTTTCCAATGAGTCAACTCTTCGCATCAGGTGGCCAAAGTACTGGAGTTTCAGCTTTAGCGTCATTCCTTCCAAAGAAATCCCAGGATTGATCTCCTTCAGAATGGACTGGTTGGATCTCCTTGCAGTCCAAGGGACTCTCAAGAGTCTTCTCCAACACTACAGTTCAAAAGCATCAATTCTTTGGCACTCAGCTTTCTTCACAGTCCAACTCTCACATTCATACATGACCACAGGAAAAACCATAGCCTTGACTAGACGGACCTTAGTCGGCAAAGTAATGTCTCTGCTTTTGAAAATACTATCTAGGTTGGTCATAACTTTTCTTCCAAGGAGTAAGCGTCTTCTAATTTCATGGCTGCAGTCACCATCTGCAGTGATTTTATGTCATACATTTGGTTAAAACGTTTTTCTACGTTTATAGTGTTATGGTTTTGGACATAGCATTCATAGCTGAGCTATGAGAGCACTGTTGTATTTCCTTCCTAGTACATTCACATTCCTTCTTCCTTTAGAATTAAAAAGTACTGATATTTGACTTTTAAAATTTTTTTTCTTCATTATCTGTCTTTTATTAATTCTTCCTCTCAAGTTACCAACAGAACTATAAAATTTCTGTCAGTACGATTAGGTAATCTTAACATTAAATTATTCTGCAATACATACATGTTAGCTTTCTCAGATCTACTAAGTCAGTTACTATTTTGGCTATTTACTTCTCACTTCCAAAATGTTGACATCTCTAGTCTGCTTTCTTCCCACCTATTTTACTTGTTCTGTTTTCTTCCTTTTGGCATTTCGTTGGGCTTTTGGAAAGGCATAGGGTGACATGCTTAAATTTTATCTGTCATGTTAAACCAGAGGTCTCTATGTATCATATATTTTTATTCAGGAAAGAATTTTACAGCTTTTTGTAGTATTCTAGAAGACATATGGAAATATGAGCTAGCTAATAAGATAGTTGAAGAGATTTGTAGTTGTTTTGCCCACCTCACCAAAGAAAACTGAATCATTATCATCACAGATGCTAAATAATAGAGCTCTGTATTTTGGTTCCATTCAGTTCAATTGTGAATGTTATGGAGATCCTTGAAAGAACATACTAATGAAACCCTCACATAACAATGCTTGAGGTGGGGCAACTAATACAGTAGCTGGTTAACAGAATCAAGATTTAACATTAAATCGTATAAGCAATGAATTGAACAAAAAATCTTATTTTGATTCAAGAATCCTACTCTACATTTTAAGTCTGACAACTAGCTACATTTTAAGTCTGACAACTAGATTGTCAACACTTATGTGAAAAAGATGGCTGTGAGTTTGCTGTGAGATAAGAGTGGGATTTGCCCCCAAAAGCTCATAACTTAGACTGATTTAATAGACATATGAAGTCCAGATCGGACTTCCCTGGTGTTCCATTGGTTAAGAATCTATCTGCCTGCACAGGTTTGATCCCTGGTCTGGGAGGGTTCCACCTGCTGCAGGGCAACTAAGCTCATGTGCCACAGATACTAAGCCCTTGCACTGGAGGCCAACTACTGAAGCCCAAATGCTGCAACTCCTGAAGCTTGTGCACACGGAAGCCCACACTCCTCAAGAGAAGCCACACCATGAAAAGCCCACACACCACAGTAAAGAGTAGCCCCCACTTGCTGCAACGAGAGAAAGCCCACGTGCAACAAAGAAGACCCAGGGAAGCCAAAAACAAATAAGTAAATGAAATAAGTAAAAGTCAGGATCAACAAAACTTAAGATCTTTCTTAAGTTTTGGACCTCTAAGGAACTTTGTCGACTCTAAACTACATAATTTTAAAAATGAAAGAAATTAGAAATTAAATGATTTGGTCAAGGTAAGATAAACTAGCTTGCCACAGAGTTGGAACTAGAGCCCAGATCTGGGACATCCTGGACTGATATGTGTCATGTAGTTTCAGCACATAGTGGTTAAATGTACAGTTGAAATATTACATGCTTAAAAAATATAAGGTTTAAAAGGACATAAGAATTAATTACTAATACCAAAGGTGATAATCACTGACATTCAATTTAATTATACCTCTACCAAGAAAAGAAATATAAGGTATAAATGATAGCCAATAGTCTTTTCTTCAGGTATCACTATCTAGTTTCTATGTTGGACCAACTTTATTTTTCAGGGATTTTCTGAGAGATAAGGAGGGAAATTTGAATGCAGAATTCCAAAGAATAACAAGGAGAGATAAGAAAGCCTTCCTCAGTGATCACTGCAAAGAAATAGAGGGAAACAATAGAATGGGAAAGACTAGAGATCTCTTCAAGAGAATTAGAGATGCTAAGGGAACATTTCATGCAAAGGTGGGCTCAATAAAGGGCAGAAATGGTATGGACCTAACAGAAGAAGAAGATATTAAGACGAGGTGGCAAGAATACACAGAAGAACTGTACAAAAAAGATCTTCATGACTCATAATTAGGATGGTGTGATCACTCACCTAGAGCCAAATATCCTGGAATGTGAAGTCAAGTGGGCTTTAGAAAGCATCACTACGAACAAAGCTAGTGGATGTGATGGAACTCCAGTTGAGCTATTTCAAATCCTGAAAGATGATGCTGTGAAAGTGCTGCACTCAATATGCCAGCAAATTTGTAAAACTCAGCAGTGGCCACAGGACTCAAAAAGGTCAGTTTCTTTGCAATCCCAAAGAAAGGCAATGCCAAAGAATGCTCAAACTACTGCACAATTGGCACTTATCTCACACGCTAGTAAAGTAATGCTCAAAATTTTCCAAGCCAGGCTTCATCAGTAAGTGAACCGTGAACTTCCAGATGTTCAAGCTGGTTTTTAAGCTGAAGCTCCAATACTTTGGCCACCTGATGCGAAGAGCTGACTCATTTGAAAAGATCCTGATGCTGGGAAAGATTGGGAGCGGGCGGAGACAGGGATGACAGAGGATGAGATGGTTGGACGGCATCACCAAATCAGTAGACATGAGTTTAGGTAAACTCTGGGAGTTGGTGATGGACAGGGAGGCCTGGTGTTCTGCAGCCCATGGGGTTGCAAAGAGTCGGACACGTCTGAGGGACTGAACCTGAAGGAGAGAAAGCATTGACTAATTGATTAATAATTTTTTATTTTAATTTTGCAAAGCATATTTTTGATATTTAGAGTAAAATCACAGTGGAGGATATTATTAGCAATGTTCCTTATTCTACCTTTAGCCTTTTATCTGGATAAGGTCCAGTGGTAAGTGAAGCTGGAGATGTGAGCAGAGCCTGATCTTGATTGGCTGTGGGTCACAGTACAGATTTTGGACTTTGTCTTGTTGGCAATAAAAGAGAAAAGCAAAACTTGGAAGTAATTGCGTGTCGTGTTTTCCACCCCCACCAGAGATGATAAATTAATTAGAATTTCTGATCATTTTTCTGTATTTTTTAAAAAAAATATACAAGAGTGATCGTTTTTAACCTAGTGGTGCTGATATCTAAAGGATAAATACAGGAGTTCACCAGTTTGAATGATAGAAAGCTGAAACAGTAAATGCCTTGTGATTTAAATAATTCTAAATTTTTCTTGAATTAAAAGGCTTTTGCAGGTAGTTTAAGCTGATGCTTGTACTGTGAAACTAAAAGTTAACAGTTTTTGTGTCTGTGTGTGTGGTTGTTATGCTTCTTTTTCTACTTTATGTTATTGATATAAACTACTTCAGAGATTGGGGGCAGGAGGAGAAGGGGACGACAGAGGATGAGATGGCTGGATGGCATCACAGACTCGATGGACGTGAGTCTGAGTGAACTCCGAGAGTTGGTGATGGACAGGGAGGCCTGGCGTGCTGCGATTCATGGGGTCGCTAAGAGTCAGACACAACTGAGTGACTGAACTGAACTGAACTTCAGAGATGGATGAATCTAAATAATAATTAGATTGTTGGGATTTGAACATCCAGCCTATAAAGAAGTTAATGATCGTTCTGGTTCTTGAAGCTTGTTTGGATTTTGTTTATTTGGGTTTTATTTTTGTAGACAGAATTGTAACATCATAGAAAATTAGAGCAACTCTTTGCTCAGTTGTGTGTAAATGTGTATATGTGTATATTCTCTCATATACATATATGTGGTGGTGGTGGTGGTGGTTCTTTAGTTGCTAAATCGTGTCCGAACCTTGTGACCCCATGGACTGTAGCCTGCCAGGCTTCTCTGTCTATGAGATTCTCCAGGCAAGAATACTGGAGTGGGTTGCCGTTTCCTTCTCCATACATATATATACTTTGGTGTAAACAAAGTTGGATATACTTTTGAGATTCTGCTTTTTTTAATTTATTAAATTCCTATGTGATTTTCATAGTTGTAAATTTAATGGTTATTCTGCTTTTTCAGGTAGACTCTCATAACTGGACTTTGGTTACTTCTAGCTTATTATATGTAAATAACAAACATTTTCATGAAACCAGATTATTATCAGAAATATATCATCCTCTGTAGCTTGCTAGATGCATTAGTTTTATATAGGGCAGAAAATTTACACATCAGTGAAAATGTAATTATCTTTCTACAGTTTTATTCTACTCTAAAATGCTCATATTTCAGAACAGAGAGGGCTAAATGTAGCATTTTTTCACAAAATCTATATAGAATATGTTAACATTAATGTAAATTAGAATTATAAATTAATTTGTTGAATATTGTATCTATGTTGTAGTAAAGCTGTACATGGTGTCATTTTTCTTAACAAGCACCAGCTCTCTGCATCAAAGCTGAGGACTAACACACAGATACCTTAGGATCTATGCACCCCAAAGTTGCGTACATCAGACATTCAGTCTTAAAGCCTTTGTGTTCTATTTTATATGCATTTCCAACAAGCTTACTCGTTTGTTGTTGTTATTGTTGTTAATCTTCCAAAGAGTAGAAGCACAGAAGGAAGAGGGAATTACATACATGAAGAAGTGGTCACTGACAGGCTGATAGCAAGAGAGGTAACAGGGTCACAAAGCAGAGCAGTCTGGGCAGAACAGCCTTGTTTACTTGATTAACCCCTAAGGGTGTTGCTCAAGTGGTGTAATATAATTATTATTCATCTTGAGTAGATTCATCAAGGGAAAAAATCATATATTTATAAAAAAATTGTATTGAGGTGTAATTGACATATAATATTATATTAGTTTCAGGTGTAGAACATAATGTTTATTTGTATATATTGGAATATGATCACCACAGTAAGTCTAGTTAACATACATCACCACAGATAATTACAAAATTAATTTTTCTTTTGATGAGAATTTATAAGATTTCCTCTTGGCAATTTAAAAATACTATTTATTTATTTATGACTGTGCTGGGTCTTTGTTGCTATGTGCAGACTCTCTCTAGTGGCGGCCAGCAGGGGCTACTCCCCAGTTGGGGCTCAAGGGCTTCTCATTGCAGTGGCTTCTCTTGTGGAGCACTGGGCTCTAGGTGTGCAGGTTTCAGTAGTTGTGCCACAGGGGCTTAGTTGCCCCAGGGCACATGGTATCCTCCCAGACCAGGGGTGAAACTGGTGTCCCCTGCATTGGGAGGCGGATTCTTTACCGTTGGACCACCAGGGAAGTCCCGAGACCTGTCCTCTGAAGTAAGAAGCTTTGTAATTTCTTGTGAATCGCTTCATTGGAGGCAGTGCGCTTCTTTATGCATTGTACGGATTGTATGGACGTATTGCATTCATCAGATGATGGACATTTTAGTTATTTCTACATGTGAATACTCTGTGACCCCAAAATTCCACTCTGGGTATATGCCCGAGAAAATGCATATCTTTGCATACCAAAACAAATATGTCCAAGAATGTTCAAACAGAACATTAAGTCATTATACAGACTAATAAACATGAACTACTCCCTCCCCCAATTATTTTAGAAAAGGAAAAGAACAAGCTGTTAATACCTGCAACCAAATAGATGAATCTAAAATTAATGTTCAGAAAAAACAGAGATAAGTGGTTACTATATAATTTCAGTAATACATGTTCAAAATAGGCAAAACTAATTTCTTGCAACTGGATGGTAGTGTATGAGGATTATTGATTGGGAAGAAGCACACGAAAGCCTACTGGAGTGCTGAAAATGTTCTCTCACTGGATGGTTATGTAGGTATATGCGTGCTTAGTTGTGTCCAGCTGTTTGCAACCCCATGGAGTGTAGCCTGCCAGGCTCCTCTGTCCATGGAATTTTCCAGGTAAGTCTACTGGAGTGGAGTCCCACTTCCTTCTCCAGGGGATATTCCCAACCCAGGGAACAAACCTGGGTCTTCTGGATTGGCAGGTGGATTCTTTACCATTGTGCCACCTGGGAAGCCCAGATATATGTATGGATATGTATCAATTCACTGAACTGTACATTTTACACTTGCATACTCCATGTAAATTATACCTCAATTAAAAATAATAAGTATAAGAATCAAGGGATATCAATTGTACAAGAGTTACTACATTTGGTTTTAGATGTTAACAGTCTGTGTTAGTGACCGTCACACAGCCTTCCACTATTCCTCAAGAGGAGCTACTTCACAATCACTGGCTCTAAACAAAGCTGAAAAAGTATGTGCCAGACTTCAGAAAATTGTCCAAATAGTTAATAATAAAGAAAGAGTTTAAAAAAAAAACAAAACCAATTGACATTGCTCCTATTAATGTAATTACTGTCATTACAGTGAGAAAGAAATTGACATAGGTGAATCGCTGGGATTTGTGAAGTTCTCAGATCTTTGGCTTCTCCAATTTGTGCATTAGTTGAGTGCCTAATTTTAAATGTAAATACTACTCCCACAACTTCATTAATATATTTCTCTCCTCTTAAAACTTGTATTATCATCTAGAATGGAGGTCTGTATTCTTCTTGACAGAAAAATATTAGTAAAATATTGGGCCATTTTTGCCTGCAGGTTCAAGTCATTGACAATCCATGGTTTCAGTTCTTCTGGAATCAGTTGCTTTAATTATATTCATTATTGTGGTTTTTTCACTTTTAGCCCATTTTGTTTTTTCAGTGACCATTTTGACTTCTCTTCCTGAATGGCTGAAATGTCTGACTAGGTACTATAACCTCGACATCCACAGGTCTCTGTTTGGCCTTTTAGTTTTTCACATTTATGTTGCAAATTTTCAAATAGCAAGTAATCTGTCTATTCTAAAGTATATTTCAAGTCTGTAGGCGAGCTGTAATCAAATATTTACTGATGAGATAATATAACATCTGGAATTTTCTTCAAAATCATTTCATTATTGAAGCTAGGTGTAGTTACATGGGGGAATCATTATGAGATTTTGCATGATAAAAATTTTAAAAACTGAAGTACTTCATTATTTTTCTGCAGTAGAGTATCATGCTTTCTGGAGTGATTCATTCCAGTTTTGTTTGTTTTTTTCCCTCACCACTATAATGTAGAAAGTTTTACACACGTGCTTAGTAAAGCATAACCTCTATAAGTACTTTATAGGCTCACCCTCTTGAGATGGAGTACAGGTACTTCTTTGACTCCATTTATGAATTTCTTGAGGAAATCCTCAGTTTTCTTGAAGATTTTTCTAACAGATTGATCAGAATAGACTATCATGTTGAATAATTTAGAAAAGTCATAAGAACTAGTTGAGTCACTGACCTAAGCTTTATATCTCAAAATGGAATAATGGAAGCTGCTTTTCAGAAGGTTTTTATTGATGGCTGTTATTTTTTAACTCACACTAAAAAGCACACATTGTGATCTAATATATACATAATATTTGTGTGTGTCTGAAGCAAAAGTTTATGAAATAATACAATCCCAGGGACGGGGGAGCCTGGTGGGCTGCTGTCTATGGGGTCGCACAGAGTTGAACACAACTGAAGCGACGCAGCAGCTAAGTGTGATGTAAACTATTTTTCTTTAAAGAATATGTTAGGACGCATTGAATTTATTTATTTCACACTCCTCTATTGATCATATTCTGCAGTTTAGAAAACATTTTAATGTTGTCTAAAACAGACGTGTCTTACATATTAATAGTAAACATAATAGTAAACATGCTCTATACCATTACTAGTGGTGTTAAGCAAGATTTAATAAGTTTTTTTTTTATAATAAACTACTTGCTGCTGCTGCTGCTGCTGCTGCTAGGTCGCTTCAGTCGTGTCCGACTCTGTGCGACCCCATAGACGGCAGCCAACCAGGCTCCTCCGTCCCTGGGATTCTCCAGGCAAGAACACTGGAGTGGGTATTGTTAAGTAATCCCTTCAGAAAACTTGGCACAAGAAGGAAAAACCATGGCTGTTAACTGCTAACCATTGGGAAATATTTCCAGAGAATATTTTAATAAACTAGTAGAATTAAATTAGTAAAAATAATAAAGACCTCTGGCTTTTTTTTTTTTTTTAAGTTGTAGGCCTTATTACCATCGACCCCTGATCATGCTGCCTGTTTAAAGAGATGCTATCTGGGTGGTGGAGGCAGTCTCTGCCCTAAACAGACATGGTAACCAGCCTGAGTTACATAAAGGTGGTTTCTTGTTTTAACTACTAATTGCCTCAAATTCGTTTGGCTTGGTTTCTTTTTTTAAAAAACACGTTCAAGGTAATAATTTATAAATGCACTACTTTTACTTTTGGGCGAGAAAATCTGACAGCTGGAGATCTAACCAAACAGGGCACCTGAGGCTTGTTATGTTCCTTTATCAGCGTGACTCTTGAGAGCTGGACTTCCCTGGTGGCTCAGAGGGTAAAGCCTCTGTCTACAATGCGGGAGACCTGGGTTCGAGCCCTGGGTTGGGAAGATTCCCTGGAGAAGGAAATGGCAATCCACTCCAGTACTACTGCCTGGAAAATCCCATGGACAGAGGAGCCTGGCAGGCTGCAGTCTATGGGGTCGCAGAGAGTCGGACACGACTGAGCGACTTCCCTTCACTTTCCCTTCCCTTCTTGAGAGCTGAGACCTGCTGGTTCTTTGAAAGTGCTGTGTCTGACGGAGCTTGTGATAAATGTTGTCTCTGTAGGTGACTTACTGAAACAGGAAGTCTTCATGCAGTGAATTTTATGGGTAGCTTCACATCTAGGACTGCTGCTTCAAAAGAACTGAGTTTGGGTGGAAAGCTCCCCAAACTACTATGTAATGCAGTTTCTTTTACACTAACAATAAGAGAACCCGTAACCAGGAAGTGACCTCGGGTAGTGTTGTGGATTTTGTGCAGCCACTAAAACCTTTGGCCGCTCAGGATTATGCCATCTCACCAGTGGTGTTTTTCTGTTCATTAAACTGCCTGCCTACCTCACAGTTAATTCATATATCATTCATGTATTGATATGTGGATAATTACATATATATATATATAACTTTTTAAGCTGAAGCAGTCATTTGTTTTAAGTGGGCAGGATTGTAAACCTCTGTCTTTGTAATTAAATTGTTTCAGAACAAAATTTTTGTATATCATAGAGCGGCTTAGTGTTTGTCTGACCTTCCACTTGACTGTTTTGTATTGACCTCTTCAGTCTTTTATTTTTTATATTTTTGGCTTCTCCATGTGGCTTGCGGGATCNGTCTTTGTAATTAAATTGTTTCAGAACAAAATTTTTGTATATCATAGAGTGGCTTAGTGTTTGTCTGACCTTCCACTTGACTGTTTTGTATTGACCTCTTCAGTCTTTTATTTTTTATATTTTTGGCTTCTCCATGTGGCTTGCGGGATCTTAGTTCGAGGACCAGGGATTGAACCTGGGCCATGACAGTGAAAGCACCAAGTCCTAACTGTCAGACCTCCAGAGAATTCCCATGACCCAGGTACTGCTAGTGGTAAAGAACCTGCCTGCCAATGCAGGAGACACAGAGACGTGAATGGGTTTGATCTCTAGATTGGGAACATTCTGTGGAGGAGGGCACAGCAATCCACTCCAGTAATTTTGCCTGGAGAATCATGGACAGAGGAGCCTGGTGGGCTACAGTCCTCGGGGTCACAAAGAGTCAAACTGAAGCATCTTCTCATGCACATACTTTAGTCTTAAAGATGCCCACTGGCAAACTAATTCATTTGAGTGATGCATAGCTCAGGAGAATTACCTAGTCACTTCCAGGGCCTCTTAGGAATAAATCAGTTTGTAAGAGGGTGATGTGTTCAGTTTTTTTTTTTTTTTTTAAATAAGTAGAGAAAGTAAACAAAACAAAAGCAAGACTAGCATTCTGTAATATATCAGCTGTCATGTTTGGTGTTACATAGGCTGTCATTTATTATACTTCTCTGATTATATTCCTTTATACAGATACAGAAATTGAAGCTGAGAGGTGTTTTGTAATTTGTCTGTTTCTTTTGCGTTTAACGAGAACTTGGAGGAAGGCACTGTGGTAGAGTGAGATGAATGTTGCTTACCCTCCTGGTTTTCTCTGTTTTCCTCTAATTAGAGTATCAACTTTCACCTTTCTCTTGTCCCTCTCTCTCATGTTTATATCAGAGAAGGCAATGGCACCCCACTCCAGTACTCTTGCCTGGAAAATCTGGTGACGGAGGAGCCTGGTAGGCTGAAGTCCACGGGGTTGCTAAGAGTCAGACATGACTGAGCAACTTCACTTTCACTTTTCACTTTCATGCATTGAAGAAGGAAATGGCAACCCACTCCAGTGTTCTTGCCTGGAGAATCTCAGGGACAGGGGAGCCTGGTGGGCTGCCGTCTCTGGGGTCACACAGAGTCAGACACGACTGAAGCGACTTAGCAGCAGCAGCATGTTTATTTGTAATCCAAAGGTTGCTAGTTTTTTCTTAAATCTCTTGATTATAAGTCCTGTTTTTTAAACTTACTTTCCAGGAATTATTGCATCATACCTACAATAATAATAGAAGTAATAAAAATTAGGTTTACTTAGCATCTTGCAGTTTATAATGTACTTTCACATACTCTAACTCTTGTAATCCTTATAATCATACTGTGTGGTAGATGTTATTCTTTAAGTATTCTACTGTAAAAACTTCCTGTTCATTTTCTTTGTAGGTATTCTTCTCTCTTTTATCTAACAGATTCATATTTTAAAAATATAGCTTTCACTATTATACATTTCCTCTTAGCACAAAGATTTTTGGTGATTTCACAACAAGCCAAATAATGAAGTCAAAACTACTGTATTCGTATTTAGAATTATCCATAATCTGATTCTAAACAAGCTTTTATATATATATATGTATGTATATCTCCAAAAATTTTCTCAGAAGACTCTTCTGCATATCAAGTCAATTTGGTTCACTTTAGCAAGTATCTCTTACCTACTATATATCAGATCTTTGTTGTTAGGGATAAAAAGATGAGTGGAGTAGTCTTGTTCTCAGGAAACTCACTGCCGAGTGGAGGTAAAAATATACATGCATTAGTAATTATAATATATGTGTTATTTTAAGGTAGCTGAGTGCTGCCTTAATTTTATAAAGTATATTTAGAAAAAGGATTTTTATTTATTAATGGAAGGATAATTGCTTTACAGAATTGTGTTGGTTTCTGCCAAACATCAACATGAATCAGCCATAGGTATACATATGTCCCCTCCCTCTTGAACTGCCCACCCCCCAACCCTACCCTTCTCGGTTCTTACAGAGCCCCAGTTTGAGTTCCCTGAGTCATACAGCAAATTCCCATCGGCTGTCTGTTTTACATATGGCAATGTAAATTTTCCTGTTACTCTTTGCATACATCTCACCTTCCCCTTCCTCCCCGTGTCCCACCCCCATGTCCGTAAGTCTGTTCTCTGTGTCTGTCTCCATTGCTGTCCTGCAAATAATTTCATCAGTACCACCTTTCTAGATCCAATATATATGCGTTGCTGCTGCTGCTGCTAAGTCACTCCAGTCGTGTCCGACTCTGTGCGACCCCAGAGACGGCAGCCCACCAGGCTCCCCCGTCCCTGGGATTCTCCAGGCAAGAACACTGGAGTGGGTTGCCATTTCCTTCTCCAATGCGTGAAAGTGAAGTTGCTCAGTCATGTCCGACTCCTAGCGACCCCATGGACTGCAGCCTACCAGGCTCCTCCGTCCATGGGATTTTCCAAGCAAGAGTACTGGAGTGGGGTGCCATTGCTTTCTCCGATATATATGTGTTAGTATACAGTATTTGTTTTTCTCTTTCTGACTGACTTCACTCTGTATAATAGGCTCTAGGTTCATCCACCTCATTAGAACTGACTCAGATGCATTCCATTTTTTGGCTGAGTAATAGTCCGTTGTATATATGTACCACAGATTCTTTATCTACTCATCTGTCAATGGATATCTAGGTGGCTTCCATGTTCTAGCTATTGTAAATAGTGCTGCAATGACCTTTGGGGTACATATGTCTTTTTCAATTCTGGTTTCCTCAGGATTTATGCCTATGAGTGGGATTGCTGGGTCATATGGTGGTTTTATACTTAGTTTTTAAAAGAAATCTCCATACTCTCTTCCATAGTGACTTTTTCAATTTACACAGAAAAGGGATTTTTTTTTAAAGGTTTTAAAAGCCACAAGGAACAGCAACCAAAAAAAAATGGGAAAGAAGATTAAAAACAGGTGAGAAATGGTACCAGAATTCTAGAAGCTAGAAAGCAGTTGTAACTAATTTAAGCAGTCTGGAGAAAGCTGAATGATTTGAAGGGTAGGCCAGTTTGTAACATATAAACACCAGATATGTTCAAGAACTGAAGACATTTGGAAATTTCAGAAAGTTGGGATGCAGAAGGAGCTAAAACAAGAAAAGAGGCTGCAAGTCCATATGTGTTTTGGGGCTTCCCCGGTGGTTCAGCAGCAAAGAATCCTGCAGTGTAGCAGACTCGGGGCTGATCCCTGGGTTGGAAAGATCCTCTGGAGGAGGAAGCGGCAACCGACTCCAGTATTCTTGCCTGGAGAATCCCATGGAGGAGGAGCCTGGCAGGCTACAGTCCATGGGGTCGCAAAGAGTCAGACACGACTGAGTGACTGAGCACGCACACACACATAGATACACACGTACATACATGTATGGAGCAGTTGCTTCGCCACATCCCCTCCTTCCTTGGCCTCACCTGGCAGCTACTCTTTTCCACCTTCACAGGAGTTGGAAATGTCACACTATGGAAAGTAAACAGCCGTGAAACCTGGACTGCCCAACTAAACACAGGGAAAATGAGGAAAAGATTCCTCACTGATTTGTGAGGCCTCCTAAACTGTGGAATAAACAGATCTATAAGCTCTTGCTTTTTTTCTTTTTTTAAGGAAACTGCACGATTTCTATAATACAGCAAGTTTGTTTAAGTATTAAAAAAAAAAAGATTTTCCCCAAATCTTCAAAAAAAAGTGAGGATTTAGGAAAAGTATGCCCACCGCAGAATAAGAAGCTGGCTTTCCAGGTTATTCACACTGTCTGTAGTGGATTTCTCTGGCTTTGTTTCTCACCATTCTTCCCTATATACTTAGCTTCTTTCATATTGGTCCATTCAGTTGATCACGTTCTCTTCATTTTCTGTCATTTCTCCACCTCACTGTTAGTATTGTTTTAGAGAAATGCCTTTTATCCTCTCCTGCTTGTTCTCAGTGACTCGCCTCAAGTGCCACTTAGGGCTCAAATGCTTTACTCTCCCTCATCTGCGTCATCTACTGACTTGTTCATATTTCCTTTTTAGCCTTATCACTTTATGTGATTTATTTAATAAACTTTGACCCATGTGCAAGGTCTTGTGTGAGGATCCAGAGTACAGTGTCTGAATGGTAACCTGTGAATCCTCTTTAATGTTGTTTGCATACAAAAATTACTCCTAAATCCATGTACTCTTCTCCACATAAAGGTGCTGGGGAAACTGATGACAGTATTAAAAGTATAACAGTGTAGTTTGCAAAGGGCCGTCTATTGTCTAGAGCTTGTTAAAAATAACCAGTATTGTAAGCAGCCTTATGTTCCCCACATGTAAGGTTTTTATTATCAAAATAATCTATATTATATAAAATTAGAAAGTCGTTTAATACCTTAATGTACATCTTTTTGTGTCCTTTTCCATGCAAATATTCAACTATGTATGTATATAAAGATAACATTTACCTCTGTGTTACATAAAAAATAGTCATACTGTACATACCTACAACTTTTAGTCAAGGTTTTGAGTATCTGAAATATGCAGAACATGATGTTAAGCACCCTAGGACATTGACAGAACCATTAAATAAAATCACTACTCTCAAGATATTTGTAGTCTAGCTGACTAAGATGGGACAAAAATAAGAAGCAATGTGAAATCCAGTGCAGTGGCTGAGCTATATGGTATATACGAAGCACTCAGAAGGAATTCACATTAGCCTCCCAGGATCAGTGGAGCTGAAGTGAAGGTAGAGGTGAAGGTAGCTAAGTACCCGGCATGGAATGTGGGTTCAACCAGCTGGTGGTTGTTGCTCTTATCCTCATCCTAGGTTCTGACTCTAGGTATCTAGTATAGAAGAATCTTGATTCCATTTCTACAGGTAGAGAAGTTGAGAGGAAAAGGGTTAACCCTTCAGGAAGGACTTTGAGTTGTCTCAGTGTCGTCCGGGTGGAGACCTGTGGCTGCACGTAACGATGTAGAGCTCGAGTGCTGGTGCAGGGTCAGAACAGCCTTGAGAATCCTCTAAGAGACAGCAGGTGAGCCTTACACAGAGAGAGTCAGGCTCTGAAGGTTTCATTCCACACTGTCCTTTATGCCAGCTAAGGTTGACACTAAATACCATGACAAAAAAATATCAAAGCCTTATTTGTCAGTGAGTTAAAAATATGAGGGTTTCTGTTTATTGTGACAAGAATTAAAATCTCTCCATCTTTGTAATTCTGGCGTCTCTCCTTCTTGAGTTGCCTCGTGACTTAATAGTTGCTGCTGCTGCTAAGTCACTTCAGTCGTGTCCAACTCTGTGCGACCCCATAGACGGCAGCCCACCAGTTGGGAAATACTAAATAACAAAATGTGCATGTGACAGAGAGAGATTTGTTATCTTTAAAATAAAAAATTCTCATGTCTAGCTTAAATTTTCAAATTCTCAAGCTGTTTTTGTTCTTGTCCTGCTGGGTCTCATTATCTCTATTTAGCTTTTCACTTACAAATCATGTTTCATATATGTGAACAGCATTGGGAATGTGACCTTTCTCATGACCCTGTAAGCTAAGATTTTGCTTTGCATTTCCCAGAATAAATGTCACTAAAACATATACATTCTGCTTTTCCCCTAGGTAAAAATCTCTACACCAATGAATATGTAGCTATCAAACTGGTGAGTAGAATCTATATTTGTGGTAATTATGTTTTAGTGCTCTCACCCTTCACATATCTTTTTACAGGAAATAATTGTAAGTGTTCATAAAAATACTAACTTTTTCCTTGCATATAATACCACACAGTCATTTCCTTCTAATATATATAGTGTTACAGTGATGAATCACTGTATACTGTGAAACACTGTGCAGTTAGAAGATGCTAACTATAGTGTTAGCAATGATGAATCCAAAAAGTTAATTAAAAATAGCTAGAAGGAGGAAAAATCCTAGTAATTTCTGTAAACTTTGTACCTTTCACTGTGCTATTTTTATTTAACATTTTCTTATACCTAAATATGACGGATCCATTTTAAAAATATAAGATATTTATCAATATACTTCCAAACTTGATCATCTAATCACTGCCTTAAAAAGGTGTCAAACATGGAAAACACATCATGTGCTCAGATTTGAAGCAAAGAGTTCGGTTATTTTTGTCAATGCTAATCTTATGAATAATTAATCTAGTCATTGAAAATAATACCCTGTTAAAGAATAATTCTGTTGTTTTTAAGGATTAATATTTTTAGAAGAGACAGTTCTTTAGCCTGTATTTAAGACTGATACAAAACCACTTCTAGCCATATGAAATGCTTTGTATAACTAGTTTCTATTAAATAGAAAGCTGTATAAATATTGTCCTTCTAATAAATCTTAGTATGTTTCCCAGGATCTGCAGGTGGTTTGGCATTCTTGATTGGAAGGCAGAGGCATTAATAGTTGAAGGAAGTATCTTGTGGTAATCACTGGTTGGTTGTTTGGTTTTTTTTTTCCTAATGAATTGCGCCTACCACATCCACACTTGTTTTGTGGTTGGTCCTTTTCTCTCCTTAAGTTTGTTTGTGGAGGAGTTGGAGTTGTCCTGTGAAGAACTGATAGTCATCAGAGTAGCTTCTCTACAAAAGGTGGACAGGGAGCAGGTCTGAGAGCAGGTAGCTGCTAGGAAACCAAGCATTTTCTTTTGTTTGTTGACTTGGAACTTTTGTTGGCAAAATGGGAGGAGGAAGAGAGATAATGCGTATAACAATGCAGACCAGATATATTCCTCAGATTGAGTATCAAAGGATTAGCCATTATATTTTTACTTATGGGAATTTAATTATTCTGTAAAAATATTCTCTCGTTCATCTCTTTTTTTTACTTTTTCTGTTTTATTATTTGGGTAAATTGGAATAATTTTGATTCTTTGGAACTAGTAATAGGAAGAAGTAGCCGCCTAAAACACTTTAAAATGTTGCCTCAATATGTATGTTTATAATTGTCCCCTTACTTATCAAGACTTATCAAGACTTCTGGTAGGTGCAGCTTTTTGTATCTATATTTCTTTTTCTCAGCTCATACTAGTTAGCCTGTTTAGATAAGCTTGCATAACATATAATTGACATGACTGACCATTGCATTTCACTTAAATTTTATTAAAGTTTTATTCTTCATATGGCCGAGTTAAAGCCAAATAGACTTCATGTTATCTGCTATGATGTGCCTCAGTCCCTCATTTCTCTTTCAAATAAATCTTAAATAAAGGCTTTTTAAAAGATACTCAATCTTGTCTGTGGGCCTCTTCTCTTGCTCTGGGGCTGTGTTCTCTGTGGGAGATACGATGGCAGTAATTGAGCTCTCTGCACTGTAACAGCAAAATTTGCCTTAAGCATTACTGTCTTACTAGGTAGCCGTCTGCTGTTGGTTTAGAGTTTCAGGCAGGCATGTGTGCTCCAGAACAACCGTGATTCTGGCAGATAGCCAGCCCTCTATAGAGATGTCATCAGCATCTCACACAGAAATACAAGAAAGTCCTGCTCGTGGTGCTTCAGTTCTACTTTGTTTGAATCTTCCTTATAGGCTCCCGTTTCTTAGATTTCTAGGAACAGTTTTTAAAAAATCAGATACAGTGTAAACAAACTTGTGTAATGAACCCCTTCTTTACCCCTATCAATGAAGGTTTCTGGAGTTCTTTTTGACAAGGGTTTTCTAACAGTTGTTTAAAAAGTTTTCTCTCCATACTGCTAATCCCCCTGCCTTTGACAATCTGGAGATTGTTTGCAGTATCCTTTATTCATAGTGCTTTCAGAAGAGCACTTGATGCTCCAGTTGGCTGAGTAGGCTACAGCTATGTGCTAAAGGGGTTGGCTGAAGGGTGTAAATCCTTCTGTCTGTGATAAAAACCCACTCATGTCTGAATATATGTGATGTGTACACCCACTTTCAGCCCTGTAGCTCTACAGAGTTACTACTCTTTTTAATCTGTTAATTTACTTTTCCAAGATCAAGTTGAATATTTCCTATAAATGTTTCCAATATAAAGTTTGAGAGTATTACGTTTGAAGAAGGAGCTGTGTTTTTTAAAATTCATTGGCTCTTGTGGTTTGTCAAAATTCAAGACTGTTTCTGCAGAAAGAACACTCCTGTTTCTAGCGTTTAGATCAACCTCTGGTCCCAAATCAATTTGTCATCACTGGATTCTCTTGGTTTCTTATAAATTATTAATTATTTTGCTAAAAGACAAATTCTGTGATTGGCTGCTTTGGTGGTGATATACTAGAAGATCTAAAACTGAATGGACACTCTCTATCTGAAGAGATAAATGAATAAGGAATACTGTAACTCTATAGTATAATTAGTCTTCTGTACATTTTTTGGGACCACAGGAATCTTGAGAAACTCAAAGTCCAGCTCTGATGCTTCCTGATTTTGCAATCAAAGAAGTGTATGAGTTCTTTCCCAGAGCTCCTTAGGGCTTTGAAATATTCCAGTCTACCTGAATTGATTTAGATAAAGCTTTCTTAGAAGCAAAGGGATAGACTAGATAACTTCAAGGAAAGGTCTGAATTCTGTAATTTATGGAGTCTATATTTTTCAAAAAATACAGAAGACTTCAGGTGGATTCAGGAAGAGCCTTCAAAGGTGATCAAAGAACTTAAAAATAGGACCAGTGAGGAAAGTTTAAAAAAATTGAAATTACTTCACCTGAATAAAGGAAGTCTAGGAAATGATTGAAGAGCTTTGTTATTTGAAGACAGCTGTTACAGTATTCACAGGTTAGTCAGGAGCTGTCTTATCTTTGTTACTGAGGACATAGGAGAAATAGGCTGAAGTTTCAGTGTTGGAGATGACAGTTACATATAAAGATCTTCCAGACTATGAAACTTGTTAGACACGAGCGTGAATTATCAAGGGAAGCTGAGGAACTCTCCTTTGAGCCTATCTTAAAAATAGGACAAGTAATCATTCAGTGAGGAGAAGGCAGTTTTTTTTCAGCAAATGGCATTGAGGAAACTGGAGATCCACAGGCAGTGAAGTGAGACCCTTTACGTCATACACCAAAATTAATTAAGAATGGATCAAAGAAACATAACAGCCAAAACTATAAATTTCTTGGAAGAAAGCTTAGGGGAAAAGCTTCATAGCATTAGATTTGGCAGTTCTTTTTTGGATGTAACACAAAAAGCATAAGCAAGAAAAGATAGGTTGGACTTTATCAAAATTAAAAACTTTTGAGCATCAGAAGACACTGAACAGAGTGAAAAGAGAACCCATGGAGTGGGAAAAAATATTTGAAAATTGTATAAGGAATTGGTTCTCGAATTAACCATTTTTAGTTGTACAGTTCGTTGACATTAAGTACATTCACATTGGTGTGCTCCCATCACTATCATCCATCTCTGAAATTTTTTTCACCTTCCTTAACTAAAATTCTGTGCTCGTTAAACACCAGCAGCATTCCCCACCCCTCCCCCCACCACACTCCTGGCAACTGCCATTCAACTTTCTGTCTATGAATTTGAGTACTCTAGGTACCTTAGGTAGAAGCATTCAGTGTTTGTCCTTTTGAATCTGGCTTACTTCACTTAACATGCTATCCCCAAGTTTCATCCATTTTGTAGCATGTGGCAGAATGGCTTTCCTTTTTATGGCTGAATAATATGCCATCACATGTATGGAACAAAACGTAACCACATCTTATCTATCCATCCATTTGTTGATAGATATTTGGGTTGCTTTCACCTTTTGCCTATTGTGAATTATATTACAATGAACATGGGTCTACAAATACCAGTTTGAGTCAGCATTTTCAATTCTTTTGAGTATATAGAAGTAGAATTGCTGGATCATGTGGTACTTCTATATTTAACTTTTTGAGAAATTGCTATACTGTTTTCTCTAGTAACTATACTATTTTACATTCCCACTAGCAGTACACAAGGATTCCAGTTTCTCCACATGCTCTCCAACACTTGTTATTGTCTATGTTTTTGATAATTAGTCATCCTAATGGATATACAGATGTATCTTTCAGAGTGATGTTTGATTTTTCTGGTTAACTACTTGCCTGTATGCTGTTAATTTAGAGTGATTAGCCAACCAATTATTGAAGTTTGGTGTAGAGCAAAATGTGATAGTGTGGCTGCTTTATCTTTGGACTATTTAGTAAACTCTATTTTTAAAAGCTTGGACACCATCCTAATTAAAGCTACTTGTCTTAGTTGCACTTACAGTCTTTAATTCTCTTCAGTGTAAAAATAAATACATGTAACACTGTTCCTACAGCTTTATTCATAATATCAAAAATTGAAAACAGTTCAGATGTTCAAACATTATTATTTGTGTATATGTAAACACACACATACACAATCATATACAGTTTTACTTACTGCTATGAAATGGTATGATCACACTGTTGAATTTAAAGGCATGTTGCAGAACACCAAAAATAGTGTGCTCTCATTTATTTAACATACATTTTGAGTCTATATTATATATATAAATATGTGTATAAATAAATATTTGGAAAAAAATTCACCTAAATGTTAATAGAGCTTCTCTTTTAAATGGTGGATTCTTCCTAATTTTTGTGTAAGTGAATTTTTTTCCTGAGCATATATCATGTTTCCAAAAATAATAAAGCTATTTACTGCCCCAAATTCACAATAAAACAAGCAGGAAATACATGCTAGTATTTCATTAAAAGGTGTGACATCTGGTTTCCTAGGAGAAGATATTTCAGGAGAATATTTCGTGATGAGAGAGTTATCCTTGAGTGGTGTCTCATACAGAGTATTTTTATTTAAATATCCATTGCAGAGATTGTGTATAATTCAACTTCATCTTCTGCTAGATGTACTTTCAAAGGGAAATTGTGGTAGAAAATGCTATCATATATGAATATCATCACTAAAATATTAAGTGGTCTTAACCCTGGTTTACTCTGAAAACCTAGGAATGGAAAAACTGTCAAATCTGATCACGATTTCTTTTCTTGGGTTTCAGGAACCAATAAAATCACGTGCTCCACAGCTTCATTTAGAGTACAGGTTTTATAAGCAGCTCGGCAGTGCAGGTAAGTCAATATTTTCTCCATTTATTTAGCATATAGCTTAGCTTGAAGCCCTAAAATATGTAAATTTTCTTGTCTATCCTTTTTGCCAAACCATATGTCTCCCCGCTTACTGGATAGGTAAATACACATAGTCAACTGAAAAGCTGCTTACTCTGTGGCATCTGGAAGGGCAGTTGAGTTGACTGGGGGTCTGTGATGCCATGACTGCCCATAAACCAACCTCTGGATGCTTTCATCTACCTGAAATACACATGGTATGAGGTTTTGCTTTTTGGTAGTTGATCCATTCTCTTTTCTTTTCCTCTGTGTATACAGAAAGAAAGGAAGGAGGTATTGGTAATATTCAAACTGCTTTCACCACATTGAGACCACATGTCCATCTTAAAGACATATGCTAAGATAAATCTTCTGAAATACCTCAACAGTCTCACTTTATCTATTGTTCTCACCGATTTAGAAGACCTGTCTATATGATTGTAATAATCCTTTGAGGATTTTAAGAAATTAAGTTTATAATTTTTAAAGACATTCCTGTGTTTTACCTAAAATCTCAAATTTCCAAAATACCTTACTGGCTTCCAGAAAAACATACTAAGCAAATGTAACCAACCCTAAGGAGGTTGAACCCACAGGATACGTATTGCGGAAGATGAACTCCTTCAGTGCTAGTTTCATTATTTGACGTTAACAGACATTCCTCTGCTTTATGCTTCTTCAGTGTAACAGTTGTGTTTTGTGTGTGTGTGTGTGTGAATGACTAAAACTTTCAAGTGCCATTACTGAAGGTACTATTGAAGGAATATTGAATTTCATTTCCTAAAATGTACAGAATTATATAAGAGCCACTGGGTGTTATTCAAGTTGTCTTATATACCCTGACATGGCAATAATCAGCCATGGTCGTAACCTAGGGAGGCCAGGATGAACATTTTTCTTGCATTGAACCTAACGTGAGTTCTTGCAGACAGCTCAAAGCCATTCATGTCAACTGTACGTGCCGCGCCTCCACTGCTCAGCTGCAAGTCTGCGTTTAAGCTACCTGTCTTCAGTTCCTTCAGTTTTTGCATCGTGTGATTTACAGACACTCCGCTGTCATTGCTCCCGTAGCGAGTATGAGTGTGCACATGGACACACTCCTAGTTTTATGATGTTCCTCTTAAATGAACCTCATAAAACAGCACCAGTAACTGTGGATTCGGAGGCAGTGGGATTATTTATCTTTCTTGATCTGGACATAGTACTTCTATTAATTTAGATTAGCTACTTTAACAGCCATTTTACATGGTTGACTTTTATGCATTTATGGAGTTCTACTCAGTTGAAACCTTCACATATTTTTTATATAAACCACCATCAACCAAGGCTTTTTGCATTTTTCTGATTATATAACTGATTTTGATCACCCCAAACTTTCAAGGGTCGTCTTGTTTTATCCCATTATTACTAAGTACTAGGATACTTTTCAATCCTGATTGTTACTGATGATTACGTATTGACTGTTTTTTAAATCATAGCTGCATATCCCCCTGCCCCTGCCCCCTCCATAATACTACTGCAAGCTCGTTGAGAATAGGCTTGTGCCCGCTTTACCCCATTGTCCCAAATGTGTCTCAAGGCCCAACATAGTTCTTTTACCTCCTAGGAAGCTGGGATGTGTTTTGGTGTCAGAAGTTGAGAAGATTTGAAAAGCATGTGTTGTAGATTTTTGCCAAGTTATTAAGAAAAATATTCTCTGAGGATAGCCAAAAAAGGAAATTTATTTATTTATGATAGGTAAGAAGTAGATTTATTTAGAGAGATACACATTCCATAGACAGAATGCGATCCATCTCAAAAGGCAAGACTAGTCCTGAAAGAAACTTTCCACAGAGTATGGGCCATCTCAGAAAGTGAGAGGCCAGGAAATTTATTTTGAAAGTAGATCAGTTGACAAAGTAGACAAGATTTTACTACGTCTCCCTCTTAAGTTTGAGCACGAACACTAGAGTTTGTTCCTGATTTACAGGCACGAGCGTTTCTCTTCCTGTTTTTCTAGAGTGAAGTTCCCAGCTGTAAATGTGACTCATCGGTAGTTAATCTTTGAGCAGCTAGAGCACATATGTCACTCTCTTCAGAACCAAGGTGATGATGTGGCCTTGTAAACAACCTTCCATGCCCAAAGCACACAAACCAAAATAATGCAGTCCTTGTTTTTACTCATTGGTGCTTTATCTTTCATTATTCAACATAGGACATAGATGCAGAATATTTGGTTATCATGACGAGGAACACTTAAAAAAAAGCCTATTGTAACTTAGGTTTGTTCAAGGAATTAATTGGTACTTACAAAATGGATGAAATTTGGGGACAGAAATGAGTGATTATGAATTTAATGAATACCCATATAGCTATTAAAACTTGAGACTTTAATTTCCTAAAATAAGAACTCTTGTGTTGGCTTGAGAATGTGACCATTTTTGTCCTTAAGTACCCAAATCTTATTCATTAACTTGGTTTTTGACCTTCACATTGCCTCGACTGAATGATCTGAAAATTCATACCAGTTCTCTACACTTGTGTACACAGAACAAAAATGGTAGCACTGGATGATTGTGAACATGGTTTAAGGTGGAACTCTTCCGGATTGTCCCTTCTTTTCCTTGTTTGATCCCTTAGCTTTTTCCCTTCCATACCATTCTGTTCTTTAGTGAACAGTCCACACTTCAAGGTTTGTTTATTGATTGTAACTTTGCTGTCAAGAGTTTCAGAACCTGATTATTTACTATGAAGGTTGATACCTCTAAGATAATCAGGGAAGAAAAAGGGCCTTGAAACTGAGAATTAGGACTTTGGTCTTCCTGAAAGCTATCATTTTTTTCTTTTTTCATTTATTGTAGAAACCAAATTATGAAATATTAAAGGGTATTTTAAAAGGAAATGATAGTCCATCTCCTTAACACCCTAACTCAACCACTTTCACTTGACTATTTCTTTTTCATGTGTAGACATATTTCATAATTAATCTCAGTTCACGTGCAATTGCATGTCTTCATTTACTGAACCTTGTGACATTTGTCTTGATGCCACATTAGATACATATTTCTGATCATTGTATAACATCCTATCAGCTTCATAGACCATAGTTTAGGCACCATTTTATGTTGCCAGACATTTATAGCTTGTTTTTATTTGAAGAAAGCATTTTCCTTGTTGATTTCTGATTGAGTATATAACTTAAAACATTTCATATGTTCTGCCATTTACTTCCCATATGATAGTGTTTCTCAAATGTTTAAAAATCTATTAGATGATAGATTAAATTTATTCCAAAGGATTCCAGAGCAAAAATTACAGAAAGAAACTTCAGTAAGAGAAATTTGACTTTGTATAACAATTAAAACAGTATGAAAGTAATCTAAATGTCATCAGTATGGATCGGGATAAATAAATAATGATATATTTATATCATCGAGTTAACTATTAGAAAGAAACTGGTACGGTGTACTAACATGGAAAGATGCCCCAATATATTTTAAGTATTATAAGAAGCTTTGTAAAATAGTATAACATGATTATATCTCTGTAGTACACGAAAAACATACACAGATATGTCACATGAGCACAGAAAATATCTAAATGACTATTGTTGTTGTTGTTCAGTCAGCTAAGTCGTGTCCAACTCTCTGCGACCCCATGGACTGCAGCATGCCAGGCTTCCCTGTCCTTTACTCTCTCCCAGAGTTGCTCAAATTCATGTCCACTGAATCAGTGATGGCTGCCAACCATCTCATACTGTGCTGCCCTCTTCTCCTTTTGCCTTCAATCTTTTCCAGCATCAGGGTCTTTTCCAGTGAGTCAGCTCTTCACATCAGGTGGCCAAAGTATTGGAACTTCTGCTTCAGCATCAGTCCTTCCAATGAATATTCAGGGTTGATTTCCTTTAAGATTGACTGGTTTGATCTCCTTGCAGTCCAAAGAACTCTCGAGTCTTCTCCAGCACCACAATTCAAAACCATCAATTCTTTGACACTCAGCCTTCTTTATGGTCCAACTCTCACATCTATACATGACTACTGGAAAAACCATAGCTTTGACTATACGACCTTTGTTGGCAAAGTGATGTCTCTGCTTTCCTGTCTCTTAATGTGAGGGCAGTTTTCAGGCAGAAATTGAACAGTTAATACATTCTGGATGTTGTAAAGGAGATTTGTACACTGGATAGAAAGTTAGAATATATGACTTTTTAAAACCTATTTGCACACTGAAATTGTATTAAAAATTCTCAAAGACCATGTTACCATGTAGATATTTATAGTTGGTATCTTACTCAGTTTCTAAAGTTAATTACATCAAAAATATAACCTTGGCAAAGTGGACACCCAGTAGTCAGAATCGAAAAGGGAATATTATCTACTGTTTTCACATACTTGGATGTGCAGGGATGGAATAGATTTTTATTTGCAAATTATGGTTTAGTTATTAAACCTGATAATGCTGTAGAATTTCCAAATTTATTACATACAAAGAAAACCAATATTTTAAACATGTGAAACTATATGTTATACAATATTTCCAACTCTGAAACTAGATGTAATAATTATGAAACATTATTACATTCTTTGCTGTTGTAACGTCAAAGTTTTAGGTTTTCTCCTGTGACTAAACCAAGAACAATCTTCAGTTTTTGTCTTATTTTTGCTTTTTTCTTTCTTAAATCGCTGTTTTGATTTTTCGCAGTACAAAGGGCTTTAGAATTGAACACAGTATGCTTTCTTTTCATGTGTACTTTCTATAAGTTGTTCTGAGTACACAAGAATAGAAATGAAGGACTTAAAGGTCGACTCTGAATTCCCTGGGGCTTCCTTGCCCTCCTGGTAGCTTAAATATTTGTTTAGTATAGTGTGCCAGCTTCACAAGAAAGAATAGCAGTATTTAATCATGATAATTAAAGACTGTAAGCCTTGCATTCAGCAGATGAAAGCACCCAGTGAGCTGTAACCATCTATCTTATTTTCTTATCATTTTCCTCAGCCATCGGATACCTCTGGTGGCTCAGATGGTAAAGCGTCTGTCTACAATGCGGGAGACCCGGGTTTGATCCCTGGGTTGGGAAGATCCCCTGGAGAAGGAAATGGCAGTCCACTCCAGGACTATTGCCTGGAAAATCCCATGGACAGAGGAGCCTGGTAGGCTATAGTCCATGGGGTCGCAAAGAGTCGGACACGACTGAGTGACTTCACTCACTTCCTCAGCCATCAGTGTTGGGCTAGTTGTATTATAGTCACCATGGGTAAGTTCCAAACTTATTTTCCTGTTATGGGAATGGTTTAGATTTTCCTGTGTTCTGAGTACCTTTTACTTAGGAGAGTATATACATTGTCAGTTTTTATACATTATCAGTTTTTAAATTTCCCAACCCACAAATCTTTCATCCAGTACGCCTCCCGCTTTTGCTTGTATCCTGACACAGGAACAGTACTTGGTGGATAGTATGTTTGGGGTAGGCACAGGCAAAACCAGTGGCCCCCACAGAGAGGAGGCCTGAACATAAGCGGGACAGTATGAGCATGAAATTTCATAGCTAGATAGGGGCTGCTCACATAACGGGCCAGTGTATGTTTGCTAATTAACAAGAAATGCATAAACCATAACCAAGGGTGCAGCTAAAGTGGCAGGAGAGAGAGAAGAAGGGAGAGGGAATGAGGCAGCAAGAGCAGGAGCAAATGAAAGATGGGGAGAGGTGAATAGTCAAATGCAAGAAAGCAGGACCCTGGATACAGAAATAAGAGTACAAGTGATAAAATCTGGTGGAGGCCTCTGACTTAGCCAGAAGGAACTAAAAGTTCCCTTCTATCACTGTTCTCAGAGCTGGCTGTTTCTCAGGAACAGTGGTTTTGCACAGTAAGTTTGGCATTGTTAGTCACAAGCATTAGGGTAAGTTGTGGTAAATTCCCATCACTTCACTTGGCATTTGGAAAGGCCTAACTTATAGGTTTCCCTGGTGGTTCAGATGGTAAAGAATCTGCCCACAATGCAGGAGACCTAGGTTTGATCCCTGAGTTGGGAAGATCCCCTGGAGAACAGAATGGCTACCCACTCCAGTATTATTGCCTAGAGAATTCCCTGGATAGAGCCTGGTGGGCTGCAGTCCATGGGGTCTCAAAATATGAGGCTTCCCAGGTGGCTCAGTGGTAAAGAATCTGCCTGCTGCTGCAAGGGCCATAGGATATACAAGTTCTATCCCTGGGTCGAGAAGATCTCTTGGATGAGGCAACACCAACCCACTCCAGTATTCTTGCCTGAAAAATTCTGTGGACAGAGGAGCCTGGCGGGCTGCAGTGCATGGGGCCCACAAAGAGTTGGGCACACCCTAGCAGCTAAGCACAGCAACTTATAAATAGATAATACAGTCATCTGTTTGCTACTAGAGCCTTCTTAATTGTGCTCGGGGATCCTAAATGTAGTAGAGCCACTGATCTCACTCTGGTTAAACTTTGAATTCCACTTCCACCCAGCAACCTACCTGGGAAAAATTCTCAAGGGCTGTAGGAGTAAAGAATCCCAGGGACGGGGGAGCCTGACGGGCTGCTGTCTATGGGGTCACACAGAGTTGGACATGACTGAAGTGACTTAGCAGCTTAGCAGCAGAGCTGATCTAAGCCTGAGCTGCCATGCCCTGGCTTTCCAGCAGCTATTCTAATCTGCTGATGACTGTTCTGCTTTGGCTTTCTTGTAAAAGAGATGCTAATCCTCAAATTGAAGACAACAAGAGAGAATTCCCTGACAGTCCAGTTGTTAGGATTGTGCACTTCCACTGCAGAGGGGCATAGGTTCAACCCCTGGTCAAGGAACTCTCATTGGCTGCACAGCAAGGCAGGCAAGCAAATAAATAAATAAACTCTAAAAATAAAAAAGATATTAAGACACTTACTGAAATTTCACAGTGTAACAAATAATAAAGCCTAGGCAAAATCTTTTTCAGAAGAGAAAGCAAATGCCCACTAGGTACTTTATATGGTGGTTTCATTTTTCCCATTTTGAGCACAAAGAAGGTTAGTATCTTACCGAGGAGTACACAGTAGAAAAACCTAAGCTAGGAATGTGTTTATCTCATGTTTTTGTACAAATTTTTGTCTTCTGTGTATACTGAGCAGATGCCTGGCGCCTTACCCATTATCCCTTGCCTAATTGTAATAAACTAGGGAAAGGTAGCTGTAAAAGTGTCAGCTGAAGCAAAGCCCCAGGACTTTCCCCCAGTGAAAGAGTAGGATTTCCTATTTCATATGGCGCCCCCTAATTTCATGCCTTTGTTACCTATGAAATCTTTTATAGCCTGGGTGATCTATGTTTCGAAACATTTCTTTCTGAAGTAAATTAATCATTTGAATGCTTTCTCCGTGTATGCAACGGAAGAACTCAGAGCTACTCCATGCAAGCCATTTTTTCACCTACCGAAATCTTTACGCTATGACTAAAGTATTCATATTCTGTTAACCTGTATGGGCAAAGAATCTGAAAAAGAATGAATATATGTATATGTATAACTGAATCACTGTGCTGTACACCTAAAATTAACATTATAAATCAACTGTTTGTCAATAAATTTATTTTTTAAAATATTCATATGACTGATTGGGCTTTGCAGTTTTGATGTTTCTGAGAGGGAATGGTTTTATATGTCATCAAAAGAGATTGGGGGAAAGGGGGCTTCCTTAGTGGCTCAATGGTTAAAAAAAAAAAACCCGCCTGCCAGTGTAGGAGATATGGGTTCGACCCCTGGTCTGGGAAGATCCCACATGCCTCAGATCAGCTAAGCATGTGCTCCACAACTACTGAGCCTGTGCGCCACAGCTACCAACTACCGAGCCCACGTGCCGCAACGCCTGAAGCCCATGCACCTAGAGTCACCACAACGAGAAGCCCATGCGCTGCAGCTGGAGTGCAACCCCTGCTCTCCGCAGGTAGAGCAAGGCTGCACAGCCAAAACTAAAGAAGTAAATTATTTTTTGAAAAGGACAGGGTATACTGGTTGGTCCCAGAAGAACTCTCAATCCAGGCAATTGATAAATTAACAGGAGTTTGGTTTTACTTCACCAGAGGAATAAAGCGTAGATCTGAAGAAAAAATCATGAGAAAGCATGAGACCAGCAAAACCCTCCTATAGTGTGGGGAAGTTCCCTAGGAGTACATTGTGAACAGGCTGGGCAAACACAGGAAGCAGTACACAGGAAAATTAAAAAATAAGATCATCCGAAGAGATGCTGGAAAGATGGTAATTTTACTGAAATAGAAGTAAATCACATAACAAGGGGAGTTATGTACAAGTAACACATGTCAACTTAGATGTTCAGTAGCTAGGAGTGCTTTAAGGAATTGAGAAGAAATGTTTTGGTCCCCATTTGGGCAGAAAGTTTTCATAACAAGAGGAAAAAGGATGATGGTGAACTTGGTAAAAGAAAGTGAAATCTGGATTCTTTCTTGCCATGTAAAAGCTTTTCAAAAGTCTGCCAGAGATACCATGGAGAGAGGAGACATACACCACTAAATTCAGGGAAAACGGATCTTAATTGGGATAAATGGACAGCCTTGAAATTACATCTTGAAGACTGAAGATTTAGACACTTGCCCTCTCTAATTATAGGCAGTGTGCATAAGTGGAGACAGCCAATGGGAGCAAGGAGAAATTTAGCCTAAACTTTCTCACTGTTTTTCTGTGACTTATTGTTAACCATGTGCCCCTGCTATGCCTCAGTTTCCCTATTCACGCACCAGGGGGAACCTCCCCTTTCTTATGGAGTTTACAGACCTTCTAGAGTTGAATGAGGTAATGTCTGTAAAGGCATTAAATCCTTAACGGAAAAGTGCTGTATAAACACAAGGCAGTATTGTTTTACATTGAAACTGAAGATCTAATTTTCCTGTAGAAATATCTTATTTACATTTCTCATAGCTTTGAAAGATAGCAGAACAAAGAGTTAACAGTTTCATTTTTGAGAAATTTTTGATGAATTCTCAAACAATAATGAGTAAATATTTCCCAGTCCTTCCTCTGACTTCATAGAGCAGAATTCCACTGTGGTGAACCCACCAGAGCTATGATCTTGAGGGAGATGTTTGTCTCTTTCAGAGGAGCTGAATGTGGTTGGGCAGAAATAATAGTTAAGAGCCTGCTTGGTGAAATGAACACTTTTACTTCTACAGCTCCCCAGCCTTTCACGCCAGTTTAGGGGAACGCTTCACCACAGCCATCTTTTACTCCTTGGAAGAGAAGATCAGGAAAAACAAATTCAAATGGTCGGTACCTACTTTTGTTTGGTAAAACAGAATTGAAACCATTATGCAAAGATCAAGCCAAGGGATTCATTTACATTTGGTCCTTAGAATAACTGGATTCATCTGTGAATTCTCAAAGGAAGTGGTCTTACTAGTGATGAACTAGTGAAACATCACAAGTAAGGTTTATTACAATGGTCTGTGGTAATGTTAGTGAATGTCGTTGCCCCCCAAAAATGAAAGATACAAACGGTTGGCCTATATCCTGCCTCCAGTGTGGAAGGTGAGATCTCTTAGGAAGCCAGACAGTATAAAGGAACAAACTGTAAATGTTTTAGGCTTTGTGACAAGTATTGTCTCTTTTGCAAGTATTCACCTCTTGGTAACTTATCTTCAGCTTTTGTTGTCCTTATAGTGCAAACATAGCCAAAAACACTTTGTAAGCAAATAAGCTATATTCCAGTAAAGGTTTATTCTTGGTCACTGAAATTTGAATTGTATGTAATTTGCACTTATGAAGTATTCTTTAAGTTTCTTTCAAACATTTAAAAATATAGAAACCGTTCTTTGTTCTCTAATCTTGCAAAAATAGATGGGCCAGATTTGACCTAAAAGCTATAGTTTGTTGATCTCTGCTGTCACATGGCAGTGACCACAACTCTTTATTTCTTATCACTCAGTTCAGTTTGTATAACACAGGAATTACTTCAGAGAGTACTTCTTTATTCCTTGTATACATGCCACACATGAAGCTCTGTAATGAGAGAACTTACAGAAAGAGAACGTATGCCTTACTCTGTGGACTTTTCAAAGTGTAATATGCTGCTAGATTGTAGACTTCTTTCCCCCACTTATTGAAGTATAGTTGATTTACAATGTGTTAATTTCTGCTATATAAGAGTGATTCAGTTGTACTTTTCTTTTTCGTATTCTTTTCCATTATGGCTTATCATGGGTTTATTGGTATAGTTCCCTGTGCTATACTGTAGGACCCTTGTGGTTTATTCTCTATATTATAGTTTACACCTGCTAATCCCACACTGCTGATCCATCCTCACCACATCCCTCTCACACAAGACAGCCACTGGAATGTGCTCTGTGTCTGTGAGTCTATTTCTGTTTTGTAGATAAGTTAATTTGTGTCATATTTTAACTTTCCCAGATAAATGATGTCCTGTGGTATTTGTCTTTCTCTTTCTGATTTATTTCGCTTCGTAGGATAACCTCTGGGTCCATTCATTTTGCTGCAAATGGCATTATTTTATTCTTTCTTATGGCTGAGTAGTATTCCTTTGTATATAGGCACCACATCTTCTTTATCCACTCACCTGTCAATGGACATGTAGGTTGTTTCCATGTCTTGGTTATTGTGAACAGTGCTTCAGTGAACATTGGGGTGCAGATGTCTTTTCAAATTATAGTGTTCTCTGGATATATGACGAGGAGTACGATTGTTGGATCATATGGCAACTCTAATTTTAGTTTTCTGAGCAACTGCCAGGCTGTTTTCATAGTGACTGCACCAATTTACATTCCCAACAATGTAGGAGGGTTCCCTGGACTGTGAGCTTTTTTAAGGGTGAGAAACATCTTTTATTCACTGTAGTATTATTTGCAAATAATTTCACCCAAAGAAGAGACTCAATACATGTCTGTTAAATTGATAAAATCTCAGTATATAAACCGTCAGCAGTATTTCACTGGCAGTGAGATCACCAAGTTAAGTTGCAGCTCCTTTTACATGTACTCTCGCTTTGAGGCTCTCAACTGCTTTATTTGCTTATGCTAGCAATTCTTGATTAATTGTATTAAGGAAGCAGAATAGAGTTATGAATGAATAGTTCAAGATATCAGAACAAAGTCCACCAAACTTTTTTCTTCAAGGATTTGTTGTATAGTCAGAGACATGTATCAGTCAGTTCAGTCTCTCAAACGTGTCCGACTCTACGACCCCATGAACCTCAGCAAGCCAGGCCTCCCTGTCCATCACCAACTCCCGGATTTTACCCAAACTGATGTCCGTTGAGTCGGTGATGCCATCCAACCATCTCATCCTCTGTGGTCCCCTTCTCCCCCTGCCCTTAATCTTTCCCAGTATCAGGGTCTTTTCAAATGAGTCAGCTCTTCACATCAGGTGACCAGAGTATTGGAGTTTCAGCTTCAGCATCAGTCCATCCAATGAATATTCAGGACTGATTTCCTTTAGGATGGACTGGTTGGATCTCCTTGCAGTCCAAGGGACTCTCAAGAGTCTTCTCCAACAGCACGGTTCAAAAGTATCAATTCTTCGGCACTCAGCTTTCTTTATAGTCCAACTCTCATATCCATACATGAGTACTGGAAAAACCATGGCTTTGACTAGACGGACTTTTGTTGGCAAAGTAATGTCTCTGCTTTTGAATATGCTGTCTAGGTTGGTCATAACTTTCCTTCCACGGAGTAAGCATCTTTTAATTTCATGGCTGCAATCACTATCCATGGTGATTTTGGAGCCCAGAAAAATAAAGTCAGCCACTGTTTCCACTGTTTCCCCCTCTATTTCCCATGAAGTGATGGGACCGGATGCTGTGATCTAGTTTTCTGAATGTTGAGCTTTAAGCCAACTTTTTCACTCTCCTCTTTCACCTTCATCAAGAGGCTCTTTAGTTCTTCACTTTCTGCCATAAGGGTGGTGTCATCTGCATATCTGAGGTTATTGATATTTCTTCCGCAATCTTGATTCCAGCTTGTGCTTCCTCCAGCCCAGCATTTCTCATGATGTACTCTGCATATAAGTTAAATAAGCAGGGTGACAATATACAGCCTTGACATACTTCTTTTCCTATTTGGAACCAGTCTGTTGTGCCATGTCCAGTTCTAACTGTTGCTTCCTGACCTGCATACAGATTTCTCAAGAGGCAGGTCAGGTGGTCAGGTATTCCCATCTCTTTCAGAATTTCTCACAGTTTATTGTGATCCACACAGTCAAAGGCTTTGGCATACTCAGTAAAGCAGAAATAGATGTTTTTCTGGAACTCTCTTACTTTTTCAATGATACAGCAGATGTTGGCAGTTTGATCTCTGGTTCCTCTGCCTTTTCTCAAACTAGCTTGAATATCTGGAAGTTCATGGTTCATGTATTGCTGAAGTCTGGCTTGGAGAATTTTGAGTATTACTTTGCTAGTGTGTGAGATGAGTGCAATTGTGCAGTAGTTTGAGCATTCTTTGGCATTGCCTTTCTTAGGGATTGGAATGAACACTGACCTTTTCGAGTTCTGTTGCCACTGCTGAATTTTCCAAATTTTCTGGCATATTGAGTGCAGCCTTTCACAGCATCATCTTTCAGGATTTGAAATAGTTCGACTGGAATTCCATCACCTCCACTAGCTTTGTTCGTAGTGATGCATATATATCCACTATCAACTGAAAACTCAGAACATCCAAGAACTGCCTGGCAAAAGTTTAGAATTTAAGTTCTTTAAAAGTAGAGAGTGTGTGTAGTTCTCATCAATATAATGGCTGTTTCATTGCACATCTTCATACATAAATGGCTCATCAGCAGTTGAGAATTATTTGGACTCAATCACATTGAACCAGTTGTCATAACTTGTCAACTCTTTGCTTGGCTTCACTTTCAGCAGTTATAGTTCAGGAAAGATCTCTTAGTCTGCTACCTAAAAAACAGAGTAACTTTAAAGAAGGTATTTACAACTATCTGTGTGCAGCTTGCCCAAAGGGAAAAAAAATTTTTTTTATAAGTTATGGAGAAAACCAATATCATTGAAGATTCGGAAAAATATGTAGAAGAGTTACTCTCTACTCACAACTACTGTCCTCATGTGTACTTCCTTAGTCTTTTTATATATAAAATTTTTTTCATTAAAACTTTTCTAGTTTCAATATAAGATGGCAATCTGCTTATCAAGTGGGAAGAAGTAAGTTTCAAACACTGCTAATGTTCTTGTAGCGTTATCATCCAGTATGGATTTGAGAGATAATAATCAGTCAATAACTAGACCACCAGCTATCACAGATCACACCTCACATCTATCTACTGGTTTATAGGTATTTTATTTAAAATGCTAGAATTTGAAGGATGACACTTCTCTAAGGAAACGAACTGTTGAACACAGTATAGTCACATGTGAAGTTGGGAGCTAAAGTTAGCACACAGGTGAAAATCACATATAATCAAAGATAGCTTTGAAAAATCTCTTAAATTGCCCATGGAGTATAGACTGTAGTCTAATTGGATTTGTGTGTATAATCATGCTCAGTAAATATGTCATCCTTGGAAAAATGTGTACTGAATGGTATGAATCTGTATATGCAGTGCTGCAGAGTTTATGTAATAAGGTGTACATATGTAAAATACTGTTTTTCTTACATTTTTTCTGGCCAAGTATATATCATTAAAGTAAGTGGATTTGGTGCTTATGCCATTCCACATCACACTCTTCCTTTTTGCTAATTTTTATGAAAGACTTGACCCAGTGCTATGTTAGATGTTTACTTCTCTATTTTCTGTCTGTAAGCTCCCTAAGGAGAGAGTCTCTGTCTTACTTATCTTTCTTTTTTTCTTTCTTCCCTTAAACATCTAGTGTAGTGTCTTGCACATAGTGTTTAGCAAGTGGTAGTTAAAGAAGAGGAAGAGAAACAATTATATGTGTGTATTGGTAAACATCACTTGATTGCAAATAATAATCTACTGCAATTGGCTGTGATTCTAAATGAGGGTTTGCTGAAAAATCATAGGGACATAGACTATGTAACGGAGGAAGGAAATATTCATTTCTCACTAGGGATTGGAACAGAGCACTTAGAAAGCTTGTAGGAACTGTTCAGTTTAGTTCAGTCACTCAGTCGTGTCCAGCTCTTTGTGACCCCATGGACTGCAGCACGCCAGGCCTCACTGTCCATTACCAACTCCCAGAGTTTACTCAAACTCGTGTCCATTGAGTCGGTGATGCCATCCAACCATCTCATCTTCTGTCGTCCCCTTTTCCTCTCATCTTCAGTCTTTCCCAGCATCAGGGTCTTTTCCACTGAGTCAGCTCTTCTTATCAAGTGGCCAAAGTCTTGGAGCTTCAGCTTCAACATCAGTCCTTCCAATGAATATTCAGGACTGATTTCCTTTAGGATGGACTGGTTGGATCTCCTTGCAGTCCAAGGGACTCTCAAGAGTCTTCTCCAAAACCAAGTTCAAATGTATCAGTTCTTCGGTGCTCAGCTTTCTTCATAGTCCCAACTCTCACATCCATACATGAGTACTGGAAAAACCATAGCTTTGACTAGACGGACTTTTGTTGGCAAAGTAATGTCTCTGCTTTTTAATATGCTGTCTAGGTTGGTTATAACTTTTCTTCCAAGGAATAAGCATCTTTTAATTTCATGGCTGCAGTCACCATCTGCAGTGATTTTGGAGCCCAGAAAAATAAAGTCAACCACTGTTTCCCCATCTATTTGCCCTGAAGTGATGGTATCGGATGCGATGATCTTTATTTTCTGAATGTTGAGTTTTAAGCCAACTTTTTCAATCTCCTCTTTCACTTTCATCAAGAGGCTCTTTAGTTCTTTACTTTCTGCCATAAGGGTGGTGTCATCTGCATATCTGAGGTTATTGATATTTCTCTCGGCAGTCTTGATTCCAGCTTGTGCTTCCTCCAGCCCAGCATTTCTCATGATGTACTCTGCATATAAGTTAAAGAAGCAGGGTGACAATATACAGCCTTGACGTACTTCTTTTCCTATTTGGAACCAGTCTGTTGTGCCATGTCCAGTTCTAACTATTCCTTCCTGACGTGCATACAGATTTCTCAGGAGGCAGGTCAGGTGGTTTGGCATTCCCATCTTTTTCAGAATTTCCCACAGTTTGTTGTGATCCACACAGTCAAAGGCTTTGGCATAGTCATTAAAGCAGAAATAGATGTTTTTTGGTACTCTCTTGCTTTTTTGATGATCCAGCATATGTTGGCAATTTGATCTCTGGTTCCTCTGCCTTTTTTAAAACTAGCTTGAACATCTGGAAGTCCATGGTTCACGTATTGCTGAAGTCTGGCTTGGAGAATTTTGAGCATTATTTTGCTAGTGTGTGAGATGAGCGCAATTGTGCAATAGTGTGAGCATTCTTTGGCATTGCCTTTAGTAGGGATTGGAATGAACACTGACCTTTTCCAGTCCTGTGGCCACTGCTGAATTTTCCAAATTTGCTGGCATATTGAGTGCAGCACTTTCACAGCATCATCTTTCAGGATATGAAATAGCTCAACTGGAATTCCATCACTTCCACTAGCTTTGTTCGTGGTGACACTTCCTAAGTCCCACTTGGCTTCACATTCCAGGATGTCTGGCTCTCGAGTGATCACACCATTGTGATTATCTTGGTCATGAAGATCTTTTTTGTACAGTTCTTCTGTGTATTCTTGCCACCTCTTCTTAATATCTTCTGCTTCTGTTAGGTCCATACCATTTCTGTCCTTTATTGTGCCCATCTTTGCATGAAATGTTCCCTTGGTATTTCTGATTTTCTTGAAGAGATCTCTAGTCTTTCCCATTCTATTGTTTTCCTCTATTTCTTTGCACTGATCACTGAGGAAGGCTTTCTTATCTCCCTTTGCTATTCTTTGGAACTCTGCATTCAGATGCTTATGTCTTTCCTTTTCTCCTTTACTGTTCGCTTCCTTTCTTTACACAGCTATTTGTAAGGCCTCTTTAGACAGCCATTTTGCTTTTTTGCATTTGTTTTCCTTGGGAATGGTCTTGCTCCCTATCTCCTGTACAGTGTCATGAACCTCTGTCCATAGTTCTTCAAGCACTCTGTCTATCAGGTGTAATACAATCAATCTGATTTCAGTATTGACCATCTGTTGATGTCAATGTGCAGAGTCTTCTCATGTGTTGTTGGAAGAGGGTGTTTGCTATGACCAGTGTGTTCTCTTGGCAAAACTCTATTAGCCTTTGCCCTGCTTCCTTCTGTACTCCCAAGGCCAAATTTGCCTATTATTCCAGGTGTTTCTTGACTTTGTACTTTTGCATTCCAGTCTCCTATAATGAAAAGGACGTCTTTTTTGGGTGTTAATTATTGTAGGTTAATAATTGTAGGTGTTCATAGAACCGTTCAACTTCAGCTTCTTCAGCGTTTCTGATCAGTGCATAGACTTGGATTACCATGATATTTGCCTTGGAAATGAACAGAGATCATTCACTACTTTCTGGCCTTCTATCTAACTCTTCTGGACTCTGACACTATATTTGACCCTCCTTCTGCTTATGGCTGTAAAACCTTTTGCCTTGGCTTCTGTGAGAACTCTTCGTTTTCTCTGTATTATCAGCCTTCCCTGCTTCTCCTTACATTTGATGGAAAGAGCCTTTTATGTAACTCTTCCATTTAAGCACCAGAAGAGAGTGACTGAAGTTCTCTGTCTCAGTTGGAAGTTCCTAGGAAAGAGACTTCCCAGGTGGCTCTGTGGTAAAGAATGTACCTGCCAATGCAGGAGATGCAGGTTTGATCCCTGGGTCAGGAAGATCTCCTGGAGAAGGAAGTGACAAAATTCCCGTAGACAGAGGATCCTGGTAGGCTGCAGCCCTTGGGGTCGCAAAAGAGTTGGACACAACTTACTAACTAAACAGCAACAACAAGGAAAGAGAGTCACTGACTCAGTTTGGAGTAGCTTTTCAATCCAGATCCCGATACTCTGGTAAGGAGGCAGAGGATCACATGGACTACACCACTCAGCATAGAGCACGCACTCTAAGAATGTGGCTCAAGAACTGGGAGAAAGCAGTTGACAGTATGACAGGAGAACAGTGGACTCACAGCCCATACATTTTTACTCTTCATGTACCAGTTGGTAGAAAGCAAAGTGTTTTGCCTTGAGACATTTCAACATACTGAGATTCTCAAAGTGGGGATTAGAGTCTATAAACAACAACCATGTGATGTCCTAGCAAAGGGCAGTGAGTACTCTCAGAAAGAACTGCTTCTTTCACAGCTGATTGTATCTGTGTTTATTATACTTGTCATATGCTTGTTGGAAAAGAATAATCTTAAGAGAAAAGCCTTCTTTGAGCCTATGTTAAAAGCAACCAATCTTCTTATACTTAGGTCTGAAACACTGATATTTTAATATATGTATAGCATGCTTTTAATACAGAATTTACAAAATATGAAACAATATAAACGGTACAGATTTGATCCATCTTTTTGTTTTGTTTTTATACTAAATCTCTAAACACACCAACATGGAACGATGAATTTAAAACCATTTCTGCCAAACTGCCACCCTTCGAAAGCCTGCTCCTTTCAGCATGAGTGGCATATTTGAAATAAGTAAGCACTGGGGCAACAGCAGAAGCCTCATATTTTAGAAAGTCCTGTCCCCTGGGTAAAGGGTGAGGAGGATGTTTGGAAATATCTGAGTGTATTTGAATATCCTTTGCAGAAGGAGCAGCAGCAGTGTCACTGTTGTTCCTCTCAGGGAGAAGAGCCCAAATACAAAAGTGTGGTTAGTGAGTCGGTAGCAAGTGCCTGAGGTGGGTATGTGAAAAGCATCTCTGTCTTGAAGCTGACTCATAGACATAGGGAACAGACTTGTGCCTGCCAAGGGGAAGGCAGTATGGGGGAGGGATGGATGGGAGTTTAGGATTAGCAGATGCAAACTAGTTTATATAGGATGCAGGTCCTACAAGGTCCCACTGTACAGCGCAGGGAACTATATTCAATATCATTATGGTAAGTAATGGAAAAATATAGAAAAGAATGTATGTGTATGTATAACTGAATCACTTTGCTATACAGCAGAAACTAACACAACATTGTAAATAGCCTATATTTCAATTTTTAAAATATCCTCTGTTTATGGAGCAAACTTCAGACAAGGGCAAGTGTGTTGTGCTTGTCATCTTTTCCTCTGAGAGAGTCTGTATGCATGCATGTGCATTTCCAAATCTACCTACGTTGTCCGGAAAACATTTTAAAATGGAATTTTGGACTTCCCTGGTAGTCCAGTGGCTAAGAATCCACCTGCCAGTGCAAGGGACATGGATTCGATCTCTGGTCCGGGAAGATCCCCCATGTCGCGCAGCAACTAAGCCTGTGCACTGCAACTACTGAGCCCGCGTGCCTGGATCCATGCTCCGCAACAGGAGAGGCCTTCACACCGCAACGAAGAGTAGCCCCCACTCTGCTACTATAGAAAGCCCTGTGCGCAGTAGTGAAGACCTAGCACCGCCAATATATAAATAAATCTTTTTTTTTTAAGGACATTTAAATGCTTCATTGATGTTACAGCATAAATCCAATCTGTAGTAAATTGTTAATTTTGTGAAGAAAAAATAGAAAGGATTGTTTTCATTTACTGGGCTTGAAAAGGTGTAATTGTCATACTCTGTATGAATTTTCTGGTCTTTAATGGAGCTAATTTAGTTGTGATAGTACAATGAATTTCTTTCCATTTTTCCAAGGATAAAACATCATGACTTCTAACTTTTATTAACTAGCTACACTAGTTTGCCGTAAAAAGGAACTGATATTTCTGAAATTCAATACCTAGTACATTTCTGGACTAGGATTAATTTTTTGGTTGTGTTTTTTCAGTGGTTTAGAGCATTGAGACATTTCTCATATGCTTGCTTATCTGTTGGAGCCAAACCCCTGTGGCCCTTGTCTGCTCTTGAAAACTCTCAATAGCTCTGAGTCACTTGAGGCATAGAAGTAATTACCTCTAATTACAATACACACATAAAATTTGTCCCCCTCCTGGAGGAAAAAAAAAAGTACCACTTCTGTTTTAGATATTTTGCTGATGAAGACTTGTTGAGCCAGTAGTTTCTTTAATTGCAAATAGAGTGTTGTGAGTTTATTATAGAAATTGTGCGGCCTGCATGCACCTCACAGTTACACATAGTGCTAACACCTTTTCAGTGCATTGTTTTGCAAAGTACAGAACTGGGAGAGATATTTGCTCAGAATTTGTTACTTGAATTTTGACTTCTTTTAAGGATCTTCATGAAAAATAGAAGGCGAAGTTCCAAAAATAGACCCAAGTCACTTAGGTGTTCATGGCTTGGGCGGGAGTGTGGTGATTGGTTCCAGAAAATGGTTACAGTGCTCTTCCAGGCAAAGGTTTGGAAACACTCAAGCTCCAAAGCCTGTCCAAAGTCAGCACAGACCCTAAAGTCTGTGATGCTGTTTCCTCCGTTTAATTCTAGGTTATACTTTACTTCTCTGTCTTTACAGATACCTGTCTTACTATGTACTTGCATGTTTCTCTTCCTCCCGTATTCTCCAGACATTACGAATAGTTTCGTGATTGCCCTTAGAAAATGCCTGTGGAAGAAAGGCACAGGCGCAGAAGTCTCGGTGGCCGTCATAGGACTCCCCACAGCCCTCAGTGACGCCCCCTCCTTAACTCACAGTTTGTCAAGGTTAATTATTAAGAAGGAAGGTAACATTTAGCATCCTCAAAGCTATGGATTACTATCGAATGAAAGAGATGAGTTGTTGAAGTGAATTATTCCTGTGGGTTATGAGAAGGTGAAAAGCAGTGTCTACTGTATAATATTAAAATTCAGTGAATTCCTTTCCAGTATCTCTCAGTATCATTGTGAGAGAGAATATTTTCCTTAAATTCCAGTAACAGACTACATAAAGATAATGCCTCACCCCTATTATCGAAATAATCCTGTTGCTAGTAAGCCTTTTTGTATTTGTAGCATATTTGTATCTATAAGCATACTTAAGACAGAAACCAACAAAAAGACCAAGTTTTAAAATATGTGAGTAATATTTTCTTCTTCTTTCAATGACTCCTAAGTAATTTATATTCCGCCCACTTAAAAGAAGAGTGTGTCAGCTCTATGCCCCTTTGCACTCTTTTGTGCTTTCAACAGTCTGACACACTTTGAACTTTTCTCTACATTTTTTTCCTCTTTCTTTATAATTTATGTTGCTTTAATTCAACTTTTCTTACCAACCTGTAGAGTCTCTTACTAATTACTTTAGTAATATAATAATTACTTGATAGTAATATCAAGGAGATAGTAATATCAAGTAATTTCAAGGAGATAGTAATATCAAGTAATATCAAGGAGATAGTAATATCAAGGAGATGATATTTTCACTAGCAAGAACTCAGCATCAGCTGTGTCCATAACACTTATGGTGAGTAAAGAACCACAGAGTTATATAATAAAAAAACATAGTCACTGCCTATTGGAAGGAAAGCGTAATGTTTATTTTCATATTTTCTGTAAGACATTGTTGTACTACTCTCAAGGAGCTCACTAAGGTATGCAAATAACTATAATGCACACCAAAACAATGGAATGTTATTTTAAATTTTTACATATAAAATTATATGGAAGTTCTGAAGGGAAAAATGGTTTCTAATTATGGGAAACAGGGAAGGTTTTTTAAAGAGGGTGATAGCTATAGAAAATTCTTGAAGAGATGGGAATACCAGACCACCTTACCTGCCTCCTGAGAAATCTGTATGCAGATTAAGAAGCAAGAGTTAGAACCCAACATGAAACAACAGACTGGTTCCAAATTGGGAAAGGCTGTATATTGTCACCCTGCTTATTTAACTTATATGCAGAGTACATCATGCGAAATGCTGGCTGGATGAAGCACAAGCTGGAATCAAGATTGCTGGGAGAAATTATCAATAATCTCAGATATGCAGATGACACTACTTTTATGGCAGAAAGTGAAGAGGAACTAAAGAGCGTCCTGATAAAAGTGAAAGAGGCGAGTGAAAAAGCTGGCTTAAAACTCAACATTCAAAAAACTAAGATCATGGCATCTAGTCCCGTCACTTCATGGCAAATAGATGGGGAAACAATGGAAACAGTGACAGACTATTTTCTCGGCCTCCCAAGATCACTGTGGATGGTGACTGCAGCCATGAAATTAAATGATGCTCTTTAGAAGAAAAAGTATGATACACCAAGGCAGCATATTAAAAAGCAGAGACATTACTTTGCCAACAAAGATCCATATAGACAAAGCTATGGTTTTTCCAGTACTCATGTATGGATGTAAGAGTGGGACCTTAAAGAAGGCTGAGTGCCAAAGAATTAATGCTTTCGAACCATGGTGTTGGAGAAGTCTCTTTGAGAGTCCCTCAGATTGCAAGGAGATCAAACCAGTCAATTCTAAAGGAAAGCAATGCTGGATATTCATTGGAAAGAATGATGATGAAGCTGAATCTCCAGTACTTTGGCCACCTGATGTGAAAAACTTTCTAATTAGAAAACACACTGATGCTGGGAAAGATTGAAGGCAGGATGAGAAGGGGCTGACAGAGAATGAGATGGTTGGATGGCATCACTGACTCAATGGACGTGAGTCTGAGCAAACTCCAGGAGATGGTGAAGGACAGGGAAGCCTGACGTGCTACATACAGTCCATGGGGTCGCAAAGAGTCAGACACGACTGAGTGAACAGCAACACTGAGCATCCCACTTGGGTTAAGTTCTGGCCTATACTTCCTGTATTAATCTAAACATAGGCCAAGTTGCCCTCTGAATTCCTAAATAATGTGTTTATTAGGCTTAAAGATTGACTACTTTGTAGTTAATTAGAAAAATACTACTAATGCACTCTTGGTAGAATCTTAACCTGTGCTTTTGTAAGGACAAATATACTTTATTACTTGAGTTAATAACCTATAAACATCATCAGTGTCTTGTGATTGACACTTAGGTTCATACGCAGATTGCATTTCACAGAATCTATTGATGTTCAGTTGCTAGGTCATGTCTGACTCTTTGCGACCCCATGGAATGCAGCACGTCAGGCTTCCTTGTCCTTCATCATCTCCTGGGATTTGCTCAAACGCACGTTCACTGAGTCACTGATGCCATCCAACCATCTCATCCTCTGTCACCTTCTTCTCCTTTTCCCTTCAATCTTTCTCAGCATCATCAGTCTCCTATCAAAGTAATGTTACTTGGTAGTCCTTGCTGTCATTCTAGATGTCCGTGGACGTTAGGACACAGATAGATATATCCAGTTCAGTAAAAGAGCCTGAGGAACTTCCTGGCAGTCCAGTAGTTAAGACCCTGTGCTGCCAGTGCAAAGGACACAGGTTCAGTCTCGGTCGGGAAACTAAGTTTCCACCTGCTGCAAAGCACAGCACCCCCCTCCCCCGCAAAAAGGAGTCTGAATCTTGGAGGCAGAGTGAGGTTGGTCTTGGCTCTACCACTCACTGTATGACCTGAGCAAGTCACTTCAGATGAATTCCTTACCCATAAAATGAGAGTAGTAATTCCTGTGTGTATTTGTTAGGATTAAATTGGAGGACCTATATAAAAACATTAATAAGCTTTAAAGCAGTTTATGATAATATACTTTTGTGATACGGGTGTGCTTTGAGTGGAAATTTCTTACTGTAGTGTTGTACAATAGTAGGGGGGGGAAGAGTCACCTGACTTCGAAATATCAGTGATAATTTGGATCAAAGGCTAGGAGACTCCTGCAAACATGTTGTGGCTACATATGAGACAGGAGATAACCTAGTGCTGGGGCTTTGGGAAGAATGAGTCAAGACGTATTCCGAAAACATTTTTAAGTATTCCCTGGGCCTAGGACAGTAGTGATAAATGTGAAAAGAGGCCCAGCACTGGAGACAGACTAGGAACCAAAGAGGATTTAAACTTGGCAGTGTGGCCACATATACTGAAGTTTTAGATGCGCATGATCCTTGACGCAACATTTCCTAAGGAATCCACCCTCAAGAGATAGTGTGTATTCATGCCCCCAGATGTAGGCACAAGGAATTTTTACATATGTATATGTGTCTCTGTCTAGACATTTTCATTTTCAATTGATGGGGTTCTAGTTTACTTAATTGAGTGGGTGGAGTGAGGGGAGAGAATTGCTTAGCCTGCAGGACTGACCTCCGGCCAGCCAAAGCCAGGACCAGTCCTTGGTCCTCTAGTTTGTGGTATATCTGTCTGTCTGTTTCTCTAATTTCTGCTTTCTCTGTGTTGATTTCATTCTCAGATAAGTAATCTTCCTATTCTCATGTGGTAGTCTCTGAGAGCTTCAGGCAGCGCTCCTTTCTGTTTGGTTATCAAGTGGGACAAAAATTGCTCCTCCTTGCCTATAGTAGTTCCACAAAGTCCCAGAGCCAACTCGCATTGTACCAGCGTAGTTTAAGCACCTATTCTTGACCCAGTTCCGTAGGGGAGGAGGATAGAATCTTCTAATTAACCTGGCTTGAGTCATACCCTTTGGGTGGCAGTGGAAAATGGCTTGACCCCACTTTACCCTCAAGTAGTAACAGTAGGGAATGGTGCTTTCACCCCAGAAGTGTAAGATGATATTATCAGAAGAAGGAAGAAAATAACATGTGTCGAGCAAAAGCTGTTCACTGTAATATCTATTTCTGATAACAAATATATGGGTACAACCTAAATGACCATCAGTATAGGAAAACTTAAATATGATACATCATAGGGGGAGATAGGATATAGCTTTTAATGTATAGCTATATGTTGATAAGGGAGAATGTCCATTATATAATATTAAATTTAAAATGAAGTTGCAGAATAGTATTTTTAATTATGTGTCTGTGTATCATCTGTTATGTATGAATACTTTTTATTCATATGTTTCTGTACTACTTTTGGTTTGCTGTTATTTTAAATTAGTATATATCACTTCTGTAATTCAAAAAAAAAATTATGTCCCTGGTGGCCCCTTTTCCAGATAAGGAACTGAAATTTATAAAAATCAAGAAGTATAGAAAGATGAACAGATGATACAAAGGTGTAAAATAGTATTCATGAAACTGATATAAAAATATTGGAAACCAAGAAGGTGGATAGGACAAATTAAGCTGCCTGTGTAAGAAGGGAAAGTAACTTTACCAAAAAGACATGTGATTTAGGGACTTCCCTGGAGGTCTGGTGGCTCTGCGTACCCAGTGAAGGGGACATGGGTTCAATCCCTGGTTGGGGAACTAAAATCCCACGTCTTGCAGCATGGCCAGAAAAAAGGAGTCTAAAACTTGGAGACAATTGTGTTTATATATTTACTTGGTATTAATACTTATTCTGCCCTTATCTACCATATGCTTTGACCGGTACTAGGCAGTAATAACGGAGAAGGAAATGGCAACCCACTCCAGTGTTCTTGCCTGGAGAATCCCAGGGACGGGGGAGCCTGGTGGGCTGCCGTCTATGGGGTCGCACAGAGTCGAACACGACTGAAGTGACTTAGCAGTAGCAGTAGGCAATAATAAACATAATTAACACATAGTTAACATATAGTAATCAACTGCCTTCAAAAAACCTTCATACGGAAGGCAGATTCATGAACAAAGAAAGTGTAATAGGAGTTGGGCAGAATTGTCAGGAAGAGGTTCATTGTACTTTGAGTAATCTCATTTTTTCCTTTTTATTCCTTCTAAACGCTTGCTAAACCTTCTTAACTTTTCAGTTGTTATTGTTCAGGTGTGTATTAAGAAGAATTGGTCATCTCTCACCTTTTGAAACTCAGTAGTCTGTCTCTATAACTTAATCACAGGGATAAAGTGGTAAATTTTCAGAAACTAGGTCTTTTCATCCCATAAATTTACCAGTTCTGAACTGAGTTACTAGTCTTTTGGAAAAGAAAAAGGATCTCCCACCCTTCACTCCCACCCCCAAAACATAACACACTTTTAAAACATTTTTTATCTTTGATGCATTCTGCTACAGAAGAAATATGTCCTGTCTTAGACTTTTTCTTGATTCCTTTGACTAAACAAAAGTTAGAAACCTGCTTTGAGTGGTAACGCCTTTGTAATTGTGTACATACACAACTGTAGGTAATAAAGAGACTGTAAAAGCTCAGTTTCTGTGAGATTATTCCTCTGCTCTTGCCTCTCACCTTCTCTTCTCCCACCATACAAATTTGAGCTCCTGTTAGCAGCATATGTTAGCTCCTGATATTCCAGTTCCCAAGAGGCCTGTGAACAAGGTGGTTGTAAAACATTTTTCATTATAGACAAGACAGAATAATGCTGATTCTTTAATCCTGGGTCTCACTGTTTTGGTTATTACACCAGCAGTTTGAATAGATTCATATGTTGAACTGCGTCATATTGTAAAAAGGGATTTCTTTTCAGAGTCAGAGAAGTGAGAGGGATTCTGTTCTTTTTTTAAAAAGAAAAACACGTGAAATGTCTCATGTTTTTTGTGAGAATGCATTGTTTTTGTTGTTTTAATATTTTCTGAGTTTTAAAGGGTATGCTTTCATTTTCTCCTTTCACTTCTTCCTACAGGATATAATCATGTTTATCTGCCTATTCTTTCTGCTTTCTTGTTAAGTGAACTTATTTAATATTATTATTACTATCCCCATATATAGTAATAATAATATTAAATTATTCCCTATATATCATTAATTCCCTGATCTCTAGTAAACATTAAGGAACATTCAGTAACTGTGCTAAAAGCCACTACCATTGGTGGAACCAAAGACAGCTTAAGTTTGGAGAAAAACTATCCTATTTTCTTTAAAAATTAAAAAACAAACTGTATAAACAAAGAAAAGGAATTGCCGAGTTCATTATGTCCTTAAAGGTTTTTTTCCAGCCCTGACTTTAGAAGACAGTCATCAACATATATGTACTTTTTCATAGAAATATTAATATAGATACTACTTTTTTATATCCAGATATTAATGTACATATGAGACTTATTTGAATTTGCTTCACAGCTAGGTAATTTAGTTTTTCGAAAAGAATGAAAGGCTAATTATTAAGCAATAATGTGATCAAATTACCAAAAGCTTCAAGGTGGTTCTATTTCAGTTCTCTGCCTGATGTGTATTTAAAAATATCTCTACTTAGGGTAGTTACTGTTCATAATACATTATGGAATCTTTTTAGGTAACAGCTTGGATGATAAAGAAGCCATTGTCCTTGATTTGGAGTGTTTAACCCAAGTTGAATTTATGCCAGATTGAAAATTAGCTGTAGTGTTATATGCCTTGCTTCCTGTCCTGTGCAACTTGATATATGTGTGGGCCATATGTCCAGCAGGGGTTATAAGAATATGTTACTGATGGATGGAAAAGCTATTTCATAGTTCCCTGTGAGAATATACATGATGACATCTGCAGTGTGGGTATGGCCTTGAGGTTTTGCTTTAGAAGAGATTTAGCCTATGGCTAAAGGTAATAGAGTGATATCTGTTGTAAATCCTTCAGAAGAGGAAAATTTGGAATCTACTTCTTTAATTTTCAAGCTTTTATGCAGCTGACCAATTTAGGAAGGAGACCTTATTAGTGCTTTTATTTTCAGAGCAGACGAGAGATTATAATACTACCTTAATTTCTAAAATACCAAGAATTGAGTGATTTCACACCATCAGTTCAGTTCAGTTCAGTTCAGTCACTCAGTCGTGTCCGACTCATTGCAACCCCATGAATCGCAGCACACCAGGCCTCCCTGTCCATCACCGTCTCCCGGAGTTCACTCAAACTCACGTCCATTAAGTCAGTGATGCCATCCAGCCATCTCATCCTCTGTCGTCCCCTTTTCCTCCTGTCCCCAATCCCTCCCAGCATCAGAGTCTTTTCTAATGAGTCAGCTCTTCACATGAGGTGGCCAAAGTACTGGCGTTTCAGCTTCAGCATCGTTCCTTCCAAAGAACACCCAGGGCTGATCTCCTTTAGAATGGACTGGTTGGATCCTTTCACACTATAATGTTGGTTAATTAAAAATTTCTTAAACAATGGATTAGAGGTGGCTCTGTAGAAGTAGAGTGAAACCTAATATACAGGATTTCTTATTTAAATACAGCCCAGGTGATAAATCATTACTGTGCAGTCGTCTCTGACCAAAGAGGCAGATTTTTCTAGTGGGCCTGTGTCTTTCACCACCAGCATTGGCCAGTTTGGGGGTGGTCATGTGTAAAAGCAGACACAGATTGAAACTTTTGTGAGGGCATCTTTATCTGTACAGATAGTTCTAATAAATTACGACTGCATCTTCTAAAGAGATGTTTATACTTAATAATACCTAAGAAACTCCAGAACAAGTCTTTCAGATAGCCTTAAAATGATTCCTTTCAAAAGGTATTGAGTCCAGTTGTTCTGATGGGAAAGAGCTTCTGAAAAAGATTAGTTTGTCAGTGTTTTCCAAATTTTCATAATATATTAGCCATAAAGCAAAGCAGTGTCCTTTATTTTCTACCCTCTAGATACAGAGTTTTCCAGCTGAAGTTGCACTTCTGAATTACCTGTGGAACTATGCTTATACCCACTACTAGAAATTCTGGTTTGGTAGGTTTGACATGATGTCACTGTATCTGTTTTTTAAAGTTTTAGAGGTGTTTCTGATAGACACACTTTCAGTTGAGTACCACTACCAGTTACCATTACCAGCTTACATTTGAATTTGTACCACACATAGTCTATGGAGACAGGTTTCATTTATACTGGTTCTATGGCTTTACGAAGAAAAACCTGTAAGATAGCTAGAAGGAAATCCTAGCTATAGTCAGGATTATAGATTTAAAGAGAACAAGTCTAGGAACTTCCCTGGTGGTCCAGTGCTTAAGACTCTGCTTTTACCCAGTGGGGGGAAGCAGAGGGGTGCAGGTTTCATCCCTGGTTGGGTAGCAAAGATCCCACATGCTGAACGGCATAGCCAAAAAAAAAAGGAGGGGAGAGAACCAGTCTGAACTCCTTCTCTTTATGGATGAAAAAGAGCAGAGAAGTGAAACAATTTTCAGAGTTTGTGGCAAAACCAAATCCACAACTCTGACTTGAGTTCTTTGTACACTAGCATCTTGGACCTAGTCCATCTTTGAGAAAAGCCTTCAAGGCCAAAACTCAGTAATCCAGAAGTTGTCTTGAGCATCCCAAAGCCCAATGGGGTATTAAGAGCTTCAAAGTATTTAATAAAAGGAACAATAATACAGCCAGCAGGAACTCCTCACATCTTTGAAATTTCTAGGCAGGAGTTACGAGTGACATTACTCACAGTTAGAAATTATAGACATCACCCAGAAAGCTTTTGTGGCTTCGTTGTAAACATGGAAATTTCTGACAAGAGATGCCTAGATTTGGTACTAAAGATTGTCAAGAACAAGATGACCATCTGTCTTATTTTTAAATTGATCCTTAAGTATTGGCAGCAAGTCTAGAAAATCATGCCAGTTTTATATTTCTACACAGGCCTGACTTTTAGCTTGTACTTCAGAAGGAGGATATTGTGCCTAGGTTTACAATTTAACCAAGTAAAGGAGTAGAATGTTTATTAATTAGGATTAGACTTGGTTGTAAAAAAAAATTCCAAAGAACAGTAGTTCAATCAAGGTAGAGATTGATTTTTCTTCTGGATTAAAAAAAGTCCAGAGGGAATGGAAGCCTTGCATTGATGTGGTTGCTTCTCTGTCATCAGGGATGGGTTCTTCTAATTTTGTTTCATCCATTTCTATATCTTCAAGGAGTCTGATAGTTCTAGATGGCTTCTGGAGCTTCAGTCATCTCAAAGGCACATACCTCCAACTTGAGTCAGCTCCCTTAAAGAACTTCTCTAGAACCACCCTATCTAACAATTTCTGTTTCCATCTCACTTGCCATTCCTATTATCAAAGGAGACCAGAAGGTTATAACTAGCTGAGTTGCTGTTCATAAGAATTAGATATTTTGTTGTTAACAAAGGAGGAGGCAATGGATATTGGACAGGCAACCAACAAATCTGCCCCACCTATTTTGAAGAATATAATATTAGGAAAATCAATTTTTCATCACATCACAAACTATTATATAGGATGTAGCATTTAAAAGATTTCCAAACCACAGTCTACAATGTGTCTGATTAATTAAAGCAGTAAATCTCTATGGTAGTGTTCTGCTTTGGATTTCTCAGCAGGACTCGGAAACAGCTGTTAGGTTTTATATATTTTAAGTGAACTGAAGATGAGTTCTTAAAACACAGCGGGAAAAAGACAACCTTTTGGGGAAAGGAAGCATCAAAACAAGTACAGGGCAATTCAGTGGATATTTATGGGGCTGGTAGGAGCAGAGTATACTATGGTAGACAGTGTGAGCCAGGAATGACCTGATAGAAACACTGAAAAAGAAGTTGTCTAGTATTTAAATGGAATAAAATAGACTGATGCAGCACACAAAATAATTACAGATGCATATCGTAGCAATGATTTGTACCAGTTCCAAATATACAAGACCTGTGCTGGAGAGAAGGACAAGCATATTGATTGGGTTAAAGTTTTAAGGATTAGATATTGTCTCAGTTCCTTTGGGCTGCTATAACACAACACAGACTGAGTGACTTATAAACTCAGAAAAATTTTTTTCTCAGTTCCAGTAGCTGGAAGTCCAAGATCACGATACCAGTGTGGTCAAGTTCTGCTGAAGGCCCTCGTCTGGGTTGCAAACTGCTAACTTCCTGCTGTGTCCTCACATGGGTGCAGGGGCTAGGGAGCTCTGTGGGTTCTCTTTCTTAAGGGCACTAATCCCACTCGTGAAGGCCTTGCCTTCATGATCTCACCTCCCAGAACCCCACACCTCTTAAAATAATCACACTGGGCATTAGTAGCATTTGTAGCATCAACATACGAATTTTGGGAAGGGGCCACAGATGTTCAGATCGCAGCAGATATAATTACCTCTGCCAGTTTCCTACCTGTACAAATAAAAAGAGAATGCCAAGATGGAGAGAACCTTGTTATCTGAAAAAACCCATGCAGCAGCCTGCAGCATTTACAACTGTAGACCACGGTATAATAAGTGTACTAAGATGGAAGTGTTCCCACTCAAAGGACCAGATTTTTTAAAGTTCTGTAGTCTCATTCATACCCACAGTTCACATGGTGCCATTTAGCACATATTTATTGATGTCTCATTTACAATAAACTTTAAGGAGGAAATTCATTCACAAGTTGCCACTTAGATGAGAAAGTCTAGATTTTGGCTTCTTATAACTATGAATTTCAGATCTGGGGAAAGCCCAGCCTTGTATTTTCATTCCTTTTCCTTTCATAATTACTTATCAGTAACCAAACCCAGCCTGTTGACTTTGCTCCTACTGAGAAAAAACAGGAAGCTACAGAGACTCCCTATGAGAAAAAGACCAGGCTGCGCCCTCTGGCACCTCACCCCTTCAGTCTGAGTCCTGCTCGGAGCCACAGTCACAAACAGCTCTATCTCCGCGTGGTTTTGGCAGTAAGCACAGAGTACATGAGGCCGGCTAGTGCAGCAGGGTGTGTGAGCCTGGCCTGTGAGCTCACCAGTCATCCTTCTGAAGCTTGTGATAGTGTACTCGTGGGCACTCTTGGTGGAGAATAGTTTATGCTCCAGTGCGGCAGGGCACCACGGACTATTCTCTGTCTTGCATAGCAGTGGGAATGCCTTTGGTATGAAATAACTGCTTTATTTTGCACATACTGGGCAATGACTTAGCCTTTCCCACACATTACCAGTTCCTTTTGAAGCTGTCGTACTCAGCTTAGGTTCTCCAGTAGGAACTATGAAAGAAAACGAAAATCTCACAAGTTGTATTTCCTTTGTATCTGCTTCATGCTGATGTAGCTGTGTCATATTTTGGTCTTTGGGTCTCTCACTCTGCACTCCATTTTCCCTCTGCTTTCAGGTGAAGGTCTCCCACAGGTGTATTACTTTGGACCGTGTGGGAAGTACAATGCCATGGTGCTGGAGCTTCTCGGCCCTAGCTTGGAGGACTTGTTTGACCTCTGTGACCGGACCTTTACTTTGAAGACTGTGTTAATGATAGCCATTCAGTTGGTAAGTTGGCGTTGCTCTTCTGCCTAGGGATAGACAGGGAGGAGCAGGTCTCCTAACCACATCCTTGTGTGTCTGTTGGCATTTACCAGCTCTAGTGATACCTTGTGAATGTACATTGACTGGCTTGGTGGCATTGTAGACAGCTGGCTGGAGCAAAAAGGGTTGACCCAAGAAGTCACACTGTATTTGCCATTTGCTCTATTTTAAGTTTGCACCTTGGAGCAATACTCTGCCCTTAACTGAAGTGCAGGTGGTATATGGGGAGAAAGAGAGTGATTCGGTGACAATTGCTCAAATGCAAGTAACTTCTTGGTGGTTTTATTTATAGGTTTTAAACGCATGACTGTAAAGTTTTGTCACATCCTCCTCTTTCCTTACCATTGCATCCAAGAAGAGATGGAAAATATAACCCACCGCCCTAGAATCAGATTTCAGAGTTGACCAAGAACCTGCCTTAGGTCTCTGGCCTCTAGTTCTCAGAGACCGACACAGCTAAAGCTGTGTCTCTCAGCACCCACCAAATCCCACACCAATACCAGTTTAAGGAACAGTTAAGACAGTTGCTTTGAGAAGTTTGTCAGCCCCTCTGCACAAGGATGTGGATGGTCTCTGTGAATCTGAAATGGTGATGGTCTCACCCACTTTCAGTTCAGTTCAGTCGCTCAGTTGTGTCCGACTCTTTGCGACCCCATGAATCGCAGCACACCAGGTCTCCCTGTTCGTCACCCACTTTAAAGACTTAGAAGTGTTAGAAAACTGTTCTTGAGTTTAAAAAAAGTTCACATGCCCAAGCTCCCTTGCTATACTAAGCAGAAATAATTTAAAGGTAGAAATGAACTTAATGAAATTTGAAAAAAAATTTTTATTTTGGGCTATGTTTACTTTCTCATAAAAACTATACTCCTACCTCTGCTGTTAGTTAGCTCTGTGATATTAGTTCAGTCAGCTTCTCTGGGCCTCTCTTTATTTCTGCAACAAAGAGACAGCATATAGGAAGGTGTGGGCAGGAGGTGAAGGAAGCAGCAGCATCTGTGTTCAGAGGCCACCACCATATTATTTCCTGCCTGGGAGTAATTCTTGCCTCTCAAATGCTTTCCTTCTTACAGTAACATAAAAACATTAATTCTGTTCACCATTTACAAGTTGTTATGTGAAGTAAAACCATATACTATCATTTTAGCTGAACCATACTATCCTTTTCTCTTTTATCTTCATATTTGTCATATATGCATTAGTATCAGAAAATACGTTCTGATTTACAAGAGTAAAGTGACTCTGGGTGGTGAAGAAATAAGTTTTATTTTAATTTCAGTAATTACAAATTTGAGCTGATAAAAGAAAATGTTTTGGAATATTTTTATAATAAGCTTCTTCAGAGTAGTATTTGTATCACTGTCATTCTCTCTTTTAGCTTTCCCGAATGGAGTATGTCCACTCAAAGAACCTCATCTACCGAGATGTCAAGCCAGAGAACTTCCTGATCGGTCGACAAGGCAATAAGAAAGAGCATGTTATACACATTATAGACTTTGGACTGGCCAAGGAATACATTGACCCTGAAACCAAAAAACATATACCTTATAGGGAACACAAAAGTTTAACTGGAACAGCAAGATACATGTCTATCAACACGCATCTTGGCAAAGGTGTGTTTATTTTCAGCTCCAAGAAAGAGGCAGGTTGTTAAAACACCTTTTTATTCCCAAAACACTTTTGTACCCACTGTGCATTACAACTTGTGATTCTTATTGCTTCACAGGGTAAGTGATGTTTATACTTGAGAAATTAAGATGGTAAGTCAGTGACTTCCTCAGTATCCTGTTGACAGCTTAAGGATTTTTAATTCTTTGTTTCCTAATGCTTATTTTCTCAGCAGTATGGATACTTGTGGTGATAGCATCTTGGTAAGTTTAGTGATGAGTTTGATAGCTACATACATATGGCCCCCTATATAACCTGAAAAGGCCATCAGGCTGATCTTCTTTGGAGAAGGGTACTTCATTAAAACATGGACCAGGCTTCTGTTGTCTGTGCATAGTTCCGTGACTCATTTTTCCAGGAAAACCCTATGTCTTATTCAGTGATAATACATTTGCTTTTCCATGAGTCTTGAGTTTTACTCATGATAGACAATTTGGACAAATATTGCTAAAAGCTCTAGTCAAGGCAGAAGGCCTTCCATGTTAGAGAGACTAGTCCAGAGAGAATATTTGTGAGAGAAGCCTAAGGAACAGTGGGAAGGCTTAGTTGGTTGCACTCTGGGCCCTCAGCAGCTTCTCCAGGAAAGCTTCCCTTTTTGTCTGTTTTATATATTGGGCTTTCATGGAAGAGTCTATTTGAAGAAAAGGTACTAAGGTGATTGAAAAGATATGTTTGAAAATCACCACTCTAGAGAGTAGACATATAAACAGAATATTAGACTCCTAGATATAGCTTATTATATAAGGTGTTTAAATATTAATGAACTACTTACGCAGTAAGTATTTTAAAGACTAATGTAAGCAGCTACAAAGTTGTCTCATTGAGTATACTACTCAGAGATTCAGGTGAGGATTCTAGTGAAGAATTAAAATGACATTACCAAGTGGTGTGATGCAACCTAAGTTGAAATGAATACTGTCGGGATTTTTTTGCTAACTACCTGGATATTCTCATGTAATTAAATATAATAGTTTAAAATTAGACTGGAAGGTTCTCTGCCACTTTTTATTGGTGACACTTTGGACAAGTGTCAAACTTGTCCAAAACTTGTCCCTGAAACTGACCTGTAAAAATAGAGTAATATTTCACAAGGATGTGTTGCAGGTTGAATGAGTGATAAAATGTAACACGGTTCTGTTGCAGAGTGCTCAGAATTCCCTTCTTCCTTCCTTTTCACAAAGAGAGAGACTGTGGTACATAGTAAAGTCATGATCGTTTGGTTTAACTGAGAGTCTGGAAGTTGTTCTGATGTCTGCTTCCTGGGCTCAGCATTTGTGTTCTGATTTTATTATTCTTATCAGGAAAAGCAAGAACAGATAAGAAATTTGTATCCCTTGTCGTTTGTATAAGGTACAATGTAATAATTAAGAAATGGGGATGTAAATTCAGGCTCTTTAAAATAAACTTGTATGGGCCGATAACCTTCCTCTCTCACCATCAGTTATCTCATCTGCCTTGAAGTGTTTATGTTAATAGTACCTTATAGCATAGGGTTCTGTGGTATAATGCATATAAACTGTTTAGGATATTGCTTGATAATACTAAGACTGTATAATGGTAGTTACCATTTATTCAACAAAATATGTTTTAAGCATCTACTGTCATCAGATTGGGTTCCTTTATCTCTCGGTGTAGCTATTTCTGCTGGAATTTTTGAGTTTAGCTCCACATGTGGACTTCCTGAGTTCCAGAGTTTTTTTCAGGTCAGATCCAGCCTGTCACCATATTTGTCTGTAATGTCCCCATTGTAGAGAATACATATAGGTGGTTGCCACATGCCCTTTAAACTCTCTGGCCATGGTCTCAAACTCAGAGAGGTTTCTGTAGGAACTCTAATCCTACTGGTTTTCAAATGTGTAGCTTCTTTCATGTTGTAATGGAAAAAAGAAGTGTATCTTTTCAAATTGAACTGAAGAGAATTGCCTATTAATTTTGCAAAGGCACAAAACAAGGGAAGCGCTAAACCTGAATTTACTGCATTAGATTACTCACCTTCCCACTGATTAAACCTGCCCATTTTATATTCCTTAATATTTGAAGTCAGGTTGAGGACACTGAGTCACCTGGCTCCTTTCCTTCAGCGAAATATATTTGACCTAAAATCAAGCATGCAATGCAGGTAAACCAAGCACATCTTTCTGACTGGTTGAAAGGAACCCTTTATCAGTTCAGTTCAGTCACTCAGTCGTGTCAAACTCTTTGTGACCCCATGGACTGCAGCACGCCAGGCCTCCCTGTCCATTGCCAACTCCCAGAGTTTACTCAAACTCATGTCCATTGAGTCAATGATGCCATCCAACCATCTCATCCTCTGTCATCTCCTTCTCCTCTTGCCTTCAATCTTTCCCAGCATCAGGGTCTTTTCAAATGAGTCAGCTCTTCGCATCAGGGGGCCAAAATATTGGAGTTTCAGCTTCAGCATCAGTCCTTCCAATGAATATTCAGGACTGATTTCCTTTGGGATGGACTGGTTTGATCTCCTTGCAGTCCAAGGGACTCTCAAGATCTTCTCCAACACCATAGTTCAAAAGCATCAATTCTTCAGCACTGAGCTTTCTTTATAGACCAACTTCTCACATCCGTACATGACTACTGGAAAAACCATAGCTTTGACTAGATGGACCTATGTTGGCAGAGTGATATCTCTGCTTTTTAATATGCACTCTAGGTTGGTCATAACTTTTCTTCCAAGGAGCAAGCGTCTTTTAATTTCATGGCTGCAGTCACCATCCGCAGTGATTTTGGAGCCCCCCCAAAAATAAAGTCTCTCACTGTTTCCACTGTTTCTCCATCTATTTGCTATGAAGTGGTGGGACCAGATACCATGATCTTATTTTTCAGAATATTGAGTTTTAAGCCAACTTTTTCACTCATCAAGAGGCTCTTTAGTTCTTGGTCGCTTTCTGCCACAAGGGTGGTGTCCTCTGCATATCTGAAGTTAGTGATATTCCTCCTGGCAATCTTGATTCCAGCTTGTGCTTCATCTAGCCTCGCATTTCACATGATGTACTCTGCGTATAAGTTAAATAAGCAGGGTGACATTATAAAGCCTTGACGTATTCCTTTCCCAGTTTGGAACCAGTCTGTTCCATCTCCAGTTCTGACTGTTGCTTCCTGACCTGCATACAGATTTCTCAGGAGGCAGGTCAGGTGGTCTGGTATTCCCATCTCTTTAAGAATTTTCCACAGTTTGTTGTGGTCCACACAGTCAAAGGCTTTGGCATAGTCAATAAAGCAGAAGTAGATGTTTTTCTGGAACTCTGGTGCTTTTTTGATGATCCAGAGGATGTTGGCAATTTGATCTCTGGTTCCTCTGCCTTTTCTAAAACCAGCTTGAACATCTGGAACTTCATGGTTCACGTACTGTTGAAGCCTGGCTGGAAGAATTTTGAGCATTATTTTACTAGCGTGTGAGATGAGTACAATTGTGCAGTAGTTTGATCATTCTTTGGCATTGCCTTTAGTAGGGATTGGAATGAACACTGACCTTTTTGAGTCCTGTGGCCACTGCTGAATTTTGCCTGCTTGCATTTCTTTTCCTTGGGGATGGTCTTGCTCCCTATCTCCTGTACAATGTCATGAACCTCCATCCATAGTTCTTCAGGCACTCTGTCTATCAGATCTAATCCCTTAAGTCTGTTTCTCACTTCCCCTGTATAATTGTTAGGGATTTGATTTAGGTCATATCTGAATGGTCTAGTGGTTTTCCCTACCTTCTTCAGTTTAAGTCTGAATTTGGCAATAAGGAATTCATGGTCTCTGCCACAGTCAGCTCCTGGTCTTGTTTTCATTGACTGTACAGATCTTTTCCATCTTTGGCTGCAAAGAATATAAGCAATCTGATTTTGGTGTTGACCATCTGGTGATGCCCATGGGTAGAGTCTTCTCTTATGTTGTTGGAAGAGGGTATTTGCTATGACCAGTGCATTCCCTTGGCAGAACTCTATTAGTCTGTGCCCTGCTTCATTCTGTACTCCACAGCCAAATTTGCCTGTTACTCCGGGTATTTCTTGACTTCCTACTTTTGCATTCCAATTCCCTATAATGAAAAGGACATCTTTTTTGGGTGTTAGTTCTAGAAGGTCTTGTAGGTCTTCATAGAACTGTTCAGCTTCTTCAGCATTACCTGTTGGGGCATAGACTTGGATTACTATGATATTGAATGGTTTGCCTTGGAAACGAACAGAGATCATTCTGTCATTTTTGAGATTGCATCCAAGTACTGCATTTCAGGCTCTTTTTGTTGACTATGATGGCTACTCCCTTTCTTCTAAGGGATTCTTGCCCACAGTAGTAGATCTGATGGTCATCTGAGTTAAATTTACCCGATCCAGTCCATTTCAGTTCTCTGATTCCTAAAATGTCAATGTTCACTCTTTCCATCTCCTGTTTGACTACTTCCAATTTGCCTGGATTGATGGACCTAACATTCCAGGTTCCTGTGCAATATTGCTCTTTACAGCATTGGACCTTGCTTCCCTCACCAGTCCCATCCACAACTGGGTGGTGTTTTTGCTTTGGCTCCGTCTCTTCATTCTTTCTGGAGTTATTTCCCCTCTGATCTCCAGTAGCATATTGCGCACCTACCGACCTGGGGAGTTCATGTTTCAGTATCCTATCATTTTGCCTTTTCATACTGTTCATGGGGCTCTCAAGGCAGGAATACTGAAGTGGTTTGCCATTCCCTTCTCCAGTGGACCATGTTTTGTCAGAACTCTCCACCATGACCCATCCGTCTTGAGTGGCCCTTTAAGATATGGATGCATATGATGTGAATGAAGCCTTTATGATGTGGATGAATTTGTGTTCTCCTGGTCTCACTGGTATTGAAACCTTTCTTCTTTGAAAATAAAAATAACCTTCATGAAAAAACAAGGGCATTGGAAATACTGAATTGAACGAATGTGGAGTATTCAAAGAAATATGGAAATAAAGCCTGGCTCTGTTTTTCATTCTCATTTTTTAAGAGATGTTTATGATTTAAATTGGGGCTTCCCAGATGGCTCAGTCATAAAAAAAATCCACCTGCCAATGCAGGAGCCATGGGTTCAACATTTAGGTTGGGAAGATTCCCTGAAGGAGGAAATGGCAACCCACTCTAGTATTCTTTCCTGGGAAATCCCATGGACAGAGAAGCCTGGTGAGTTACAGTCCACGGGGTCACAAAGAGTCAGATGCAACTAAGCACAAGTATGATGGTTTAAATTATCATAGATTATCTTTGAATTTTAGAGGTGGAAAATGACTGTAGTATCTAAATCAATCATTTCATTTTCAGATGAGGAAATTGAGGCCCAAAAGGTGACTTGGCCATGCTTGATTTTGCATAGATTAATAAATTAATGAAAAGGAATAGGCCAAGACCTAGATAACCTGACTTAGGAACCATTATTTTTCTTACCATCCCATACCCCACAGCTCTTCTGTGTGTGATTTTAAGTATTTGAAGTTATTTTATTACTCATTCTGGTGAGTTTAAATGTGTGTAGTATATTTTAGAGGGCTAATTTTTTTTTTAATCTCATTTTATAATTGGTTTTGCTATGAAGAAAAGTTGGGCCTATTTCTATAGTATGAACAATTACTCAAAATGTGGGGAGTTTCGCCCTCTAGTGCCCAACCAGCTAAAATACAACCATTTGTCCCTGGATTTTTTTTTTTTTTTATTAAGGGGGCCTCCTTACAGGAAGTAGATGTAAAAATAGAGAGGCGATGAGTAGGTTTGATACAGTGTGAGAACCTGCAGGGTGTGGTTTCTCTGTCTGCCCTGCTTTGTGGGAGGCCCCAATTCACCCTGATTGATTGTTCTCTTTTTGTGTATCTTCAGGTTCTGTTAACAGAATCTGTTAACAACATCTGTAGTCAGAAGCTTCTGGTGGCCTGTAGCAACTCAACTTTATTTATATCTCTTGTCAGGGTACTGCCCCTTCCCATTAAGTGACCTTACTTGCGAAAACCTCCCTCTTCTTCCTCTGCACTGTAGAGTACTACTCACTCTTTTCCATGGAAATTTCCTGTGATAGAGGCAGCAGTTAAAGTATTGTGCTTTTGTATTTTGAGTTAACTGAGAAGCTTTTCCTGCCTCCCTGATTCTGTTGGGTTTTACTTTCTACTCAAAGAAGACAAAAGTCAAGTTGAAGGTAGCCCCTTATTTTTACATCTCTCATTTTTTTTGATAAAGCCCCGGACTTGATTCTGAAAAATAAACACATAAAATGTCTGAGATGAATTATAATTGGCAAATTAAAAGTGGAAGAATGTGCTCCTTCTGTTGCCTGACAGCCAAAGAAGGTATAGGATGTTTTCTGAGATGTAGTTACAGTTTTTAAATTAACTATTCTGCAGTTCTTTATCATCCTTATTTTCCCAATTTAAAGAAAAGAAAGCAAAATCCAGCAACTTGTTTTACATTCTAAGCTCCCTGAATGCAAGGATACTGGTTTATGAGCCCATAAAGGGCACCTTAGTAATACATTTTAGGTCGTGTACAAATGGCTCTGGTACAGATGGAATGGAGCTAAGGATTATGCCTTGATGATTGCTTACATTAAACTAAATTTTAAGTGTCAAATGAATAAAAAGCACTAGGCATGTATGTTAGGCTTCTCTGGTGGCTCAGATAGTAGAGAATCTGCCTGCATTGTGAGAGACTTGGGTTTGATCCCTGGGTTGGGAAGATCCCCTGGAGAAGGGAATGGTGACCCACTTCAGTATTCTTGCCTGGGAAGTCCCATGGACAGAGGAACCTGGTGAGCTACAGTTCGTGGTGTTCCAAAAAGTCAGACGTGACTGAGCAAGTAACATACATGCAGACACACACAAGGAAATCCCATGGACATAGGAACCTGGCAAGCTACAGTCCATGGGGTCGCAAAGAATCGGACATGACTGAGCGACTCACACACACACACGCACGCAGACACGCTTGCTAGGCATTCTGCAGCTTGTGTCTTTGCAGGCCTAGCCAGAATGGACTGTTTTAACAGCCTCACTACTCCATCTGCTGCTCACTTTTTACAATGGTAACCAAAGAGCAGTTGTAACTCATGCACTAGAAATAACGTTTGTTATTTCTTACTTCCAGGAAGTATCTTTCTTTCAGGAAGGTGACAGCATCGAGTGAGTAGTACTCACTGTTCAGTGATTTGGACTGAGTTTTAGTTTAGACTTGCTCTTTTCACTTGGTATTTACTTGCCAGTAACAGATCTAAGCAAAGGAAGTACATGCTGTTTTTGGTTTTGATCTAAAATACCACCCCTGATTTAGATATACAGAGGATTAGTAAGCAGAGCCTTTCCAGAGCAGACAGGTTTTTGAAGGGATTACTTGGGTTTGCACCCCTTTCTGATTTAATAACTGCAAACATAATGTGTGATCTGTCTTCCCTTTTAGAGCAGAGCCGGCGCGATGATTTGGAAGCCCTGGGCCATATGTTCATGTATTTCCTTCGAGGCAGCCTTCCCTGGCAAGGACTCAAGGTATCCTTGGAAGTGCTTAGTGGAGGGCTTTACTGAAATACTTAGCTGATAATGGAAGGGGTGGCTGACTTGATACTATAAGAAGCACAGAGGGGACAATCGGCTCCAGAGATGCGAGGCAGGAACTACATTAGTCTGTAATGTAAATACTCACCTGGGCTTGGGAAGCTCTGTTTTCCCCACACTTGTCTTCTTCCCCTTCTGAAGCCTTCTTCCTTGTGTTTGTAATTTCTTCCCTCATCCCCTCCTAGCCTTGCCAGTGCTGCTTTTCTCTCTGTGTTGATATTCTCTTCACTACCACTGTGTAGCAGGAATAGTGTTCCCAGTGCGTTGGGGAATTTATGGAATAGATTGATGACAGCAACTTATGCAGATGTTACCGCAAGGCCAGCAGGGTTAGGTGTACCCATAACAGGAACTGGGAAATACATGTTTGTCCTGTATAGTCCAAGAACCCACCTGAACTAAACAACACTCCAGGTTTAATATTGCTGTTCAAGTGCTTTATTGAATAAATGCCTGTGCATACAATAGCTGTTCCTTGTGAAATGGGCAGTTTAAATACTCTTCCTTAGGTGGGTGTCAATACAGTGCATTTGTGTCAGGGTTAGCTATTAATTATAGTTACAACCATTGTAGTGATTACCCTGTGCCTCTAGCTGCCTGGAGTAGGAAATGGTGAGTTTCTCACCCATTCTAAGACCCATTAGATAGCTAAATGCAAGACTTGTGTGAGTTGTAATTTACTTCAACACATTAGTATGGAAAGAAACTTTTATCAGTAGCTTTGGGTACCATACAATCCCTCCCTCCCTCTCAGAGGCCTGAAGGATTCATTTTGCTGTGATTTCTTGGACATTTGTGTTGAAAAGTGAGGCTTTTATCCCTTTCCTTTGGGAGGATTTTTATTTCTTTCCCTTTAAATTCCTCTCCTAACATCTCTTCCATGGTCTTCTCCTAGTTGCACACCTTCTCATTGATATTGACAGTTGTCAAATAGAGTTTCACATCCTATCTGCTCATCATACAGCCAAGCAATGCATTCTTGTATTATTAATTGCTTGAAATTTTCTCATGACCCATGAATCATTTTAGGGTAGTTGTAGATTTAAAATGTCCCCAGCATAACTTCAAAACATAATTGCTTAAAGCTGGGGTCAGCAGGCTAGGTAGACCCTTATGCAGATCCCTTGAGACCACATTATTGGTCCACGCTCCACAAGTCCTCTGCCTGCAGTCTTAAGCAAGCCAGACTTGGCTGCTTTGACATATAGCAAACCTGTCTGTTAGCCACGCCTGTATCATAGCTAACATTTTCTACCTCCTTGCCCCCATTTGGATTAGCAGTATTTTTTCTTTTTTTTTTTTAATTGAAGGTAATCGCTTTACAGAATTTTCTGGCTTTCTGTCATACATCAACAGGAATCAGCCATAGGTACACTCACATGGATTAGCAATATTTTTAATCTTATCTAGAGCCGATCAAAGAATGAGAAGGTTGAATCACTTTTGAACCCTAGTGGCCATGGGACATTACTAAGCTATTACAGTTTTGAATTTATTTTCTTATCCTTGTCCCTCATGCCATTACATTTGATGGTGTTTATCTGAGACTACTAAATATATTTGCCAGTAAAGCTTTCCAGAACAGCAGATGTTCTGTGCATGTCTAAATGTATCATCTCTAGTACATTTCTTATTTGTCAGTATTAGAAAAAAATTGAGATGATCTAATAAACCCTGACAGTTTGAGTGAAACAGTCATAATGTCCCCAGACATATTGGACCTCCCATACTTAGCACCTCTTTCCAAGTAACTTTTTCTCTCTATTCTCTACAGGCTGATACCTTAAAAGAAAGATATCAAAAAATTGGTGACACCAAAAGGAATACTCCCATTGAAGCTCTCTGTGAAAACTTCCCAGGTAGGATGTCAACAGGACCCTCCAGCCAGTGCTACTGGAGCCTTGAAGGAGGTGGAAACCGTGTCTTTCTTAATATCTCTAGATAAGGGTCCTCTCCAAAAAATTTACATTTCCTCTTATTGTTAGTTAAATCAAGATAGATTTTTATCACTTTGATTTCGTCCATAAAACAAAAAACACATCAGTGGCAAATATAGTCTGTGCAGGTACTCCTTGCCTGGTCCAGAGCTTCTCCCCACGGGAAGCATTCCGCTAACAAGCATGGCCTTTAACCTCTTTCCTAACAGAGGAGATGGCAACCTACCTGCGATATGTCAGGCGATTAGACTTCTTTGAAAAACCTGACTATGAGTATTTACGGACGCTCTTCACAGACCTCTTTGAAAGGAAAGGCTACACCTTTGACTACGCGTATGATTGGGTTGGGAGGCCTATTGTAAGTATCTTCTTTCTCCCCTGCTCCCCTCAGACCAGCACTGTCTCACCCCTTGCCAGACTTTCTGCCTACATCTGTGGGGGAAAAAACAGTCCTTTGTAGACTTTTCAGGGAGATGCCATAGATTGCTCTCACTAGAAAGGTAAAGGAGTTACTCCTGCTGTGTTTTTAAGATTAAGACCACTGTGACCTAAGATACCAGAATTTAAGTCAGATTTTTAAAAATTATTTTATTTTTGGCTGTGCTCGGTCTTCTTGCTGTGCATGGGCTTTCTCTAGTTGTGGAGAGCGGGAGCTACTCTCCGTTGCGATGCACGGGCGTCTCATTGCAGTGACTCCTCTTGTTGTGGAGCATGAGCTTCAGGGCACACAGGCTCACAGTTCTGGTGCAAGGACTTAGTTGCTCCGCGGTGTGCAGGATCTGAGTTCCCAGACCAGGGATTGAGTCCGTGTCGCCTGAATTGACATGTGGATTCTTAAGCACCAAAGTCCCAAGTCAGTTTTAAGAAGAAATTTAGTGTGAATGATCCAGGAGCTGGTACTCCATAAGTTGTTAAGGTACCTGACTTCTGTCGGACTGGGGCCCAATGCCTGAGGAAACTTCTGAATTTGCTCTTATAGTCTACGGTCCAAGGACTGGAGGGAATGCCAACAGTCGTCATTGTGGATGTTCTTATTCTTTTTGAAGACGTGCTCCTCTCCAGTGTACTGTTGAGGTCCAAACTGTCTCCCTTTTGTAGATAAGCAAACTGAGAAGGCAAGATTTGAAACTGGCCTTGGTGTAATAATAGTAATAATAATGACTACTATCCTGTTAGAATTAGAATGATGCTGTCCTTTGCAGAGTACTAAGTTGGACCTATTTTCCCCAATTGACTTTTTGTTACATTTTTCTAGCCCACTCCGGTAGGGTCAGTTCATGTAGATTCTGGTGCATCTGCCATAACTCGAGAAAGCCACACACACAGGGATCGGCCATCACAACAGCCTCTACGAAATCAGGTATGTCTTGGACCTTTATTATTTCAGAAATCCCACTTCTTCATGACTAATATTAAAACCCAAATTCTGTAGCTTCTTTGCTTAAGTGTATGTACTAAAATAAAAGGCAAAGGCCTTACTGTTACTCACAGTTGTGGTGCAGCATTCTAGCATCCCTCAGGGTTGTGTAAGGCCACTGAGATGTGGCCAGATGTCTTACCTGAAGCATCCACGCTAGAGAAGCTGGGTCTGTCAGAATCTGTTGGCTGAAAGGAACAGTTTGCCACAGTTCCAAAGACACTGGATGGATAGACAGGTAACCCACCTTGGGTCTCATCTGTAGTCCAATGTGGAGCTCTCACCCCAGCTGGTTTTTCCTTGGTGATAAGAAGGGTGGGTAATTTGGACTTCTAGCTGATATAGGTATGAACTGGCACCTCTCCCTGACCTCTGACCTTGTGTCCAGGTTAATTTTATAGCCTGTCAGGATCTGGGCCTGTAGTGAAGACACAGCTTTGCTTTAGACCATTCCAGAGAAGGCAGTGTCATCTGTCCTTCAGTGTTCATGGTTTTGGGAAATTAATGGTTAAATGAGAGGTTTCTCTTAACCTAAAGACAGAGGAGGCAAACACACCAAAAAAAAAAAAAAATCAAATTTGACCGCATTAAAGAAAGGGATAACTGATTGGGAAGTAAATATGATAAATTCTTACGACATATATATTGTTAAAAGAAAAATCTGTACCTCAATAAATAAAGAAGCACTGAATAATAAACAGATACACACACATAATCATTATCACCTATCAAATTAGCTTGTTTACCTTTATCCCTGACTTCACTGTTTTATATTCACAGACATTTTTGCAATAAAATGCAAAAATCACTTCTCTCACAGATGTACCTGTGAAAATATGGAGGTTAAAAATAGTATGTAGAATCCAGGTGCCTCCTCTAAAACAAAACAAAAAAAGTACTATTTTGAGGTGTATACTCACGCACATACATACATATATACAGTGAAGTACATACACAGATACACATAGACTCACCACTAAGTACATACTTTTGGCAAAATATGTGGCATTTGGGGGTAAGAAAAAACATATAAAGGAAAGAATTAATACGTATTAGTGGATAAAGGAGAGAGTAGATTGACAAAAAAGATGAGATTTAGCAAACTGTCTACTAATTGGGTCTAGAGTTCCAGACTTTAATCAGAGTACTTGGCTAGTGATTCTGTTTTTACTAACTTGTGATCTGACAGCAGAGTACTGTTGACTTCTGCAGTTCTCCCCTACTGCTTTTTTAAAAAATATTGAACTTTACTGGTGGTCCACTGGTTGAGACTCTGAGCTCCCAATGCATGGGACACAGGTTCAGTCCCTGGTCGGGGAACTAGGATCCCGCATGTTGCCCGGTATAGCCAAAAAAGCTTTTTTTTTTTTTTTTTAACAATAATAATAAAAATTAAAAGTGTATAGAGTGCACAGTTCAACTGACATTCTTACACATTGCTCTTGACTTTGCAAATTGTTACAAATTCCCTAGAAAGTAATTTGATAAAGTTATAAACCCCTCTGAAAGAATAATTTTATTTCTTAGACTCAATTATAATAAAACAATTCAAGATAAACTGCCACAATGCCATTTCTAGCAGAGTTTTAGAAATGATCCACATAATCCAATTATAAGAGAATGGTTACAGATCTGCTCAAATCTTTTATCAAATAAACTGAGTTGTAATAAAATGAATTTTAATGTATTTATTCAGTGGAATATTGTCTAGCCACTTAAAAAAATATTTAGGAAAACTTGTAGCAACCTGAAAAGGTTTTATGGTTGTATAGTAAAGAAATCACAGTACATAATTAGAAATACCTCATGATTCCCTTTAGGGGAGAAGAAAATGAGGAAGTCAGTTAGAGGCTGCTGCTGTTGCTAAGTTGCTTCAGTCGTGTCCGACTCTGTGTGACCCCATAGATGGCAGCCCACCAGGCTCCATCCCTGAGATTCCCTGAATCCCTGAGATTCTCCAGGCAAGAATACTGGAGTGGGTTGCCATTTCCTTCTCCAATGCATGCATGCATGCTAAATCACCTCAGTCGTGTCTGACTCTGTGTGACTCTATGGACAGCAGCCCACCAGGCTTCTCTGTCCACAGGATTCTCCAGGCGAGAATATTGGAATGGGTTGCCATTTCCTTCTCCACAATTGGAGGAGATCATACCAAAATATTAAGAGGCTTATGGTTGGAAGTCATAGGACTGTGGGTAATATTTTTCCAAACTATACTATAATGAAGTTATGTTACCTTATAATGAAAAATACATTTAAATAGTAAAGGTATGAAAGAAATTAAAAAATGTTAGACAGTGAAGGCATAACATATCTGCCTGCTTATGTTTTTAGAATATTTGAAAACTAAAATATGTGTTTCTTTTAGTTCCCCTTGTCATTTCTGCTTCAGTGAATTCATAATTAACGTTGCTCTTTTGGATGAATTTTAAAGGTATAGGTAAACAGGTGGTTGAAAACCTACATTGCCTGGTTGGAATATGAGGTCATACCTAGTGTTTGAGTAAAAAGTACAGTGAATTTCAGTGTACTTTTAAGTGAAAGGTCATTAAACTAGAATATGTAATTAAGAGATCTCATGTACAATGCAGGAACCTTCTTTTTGTAGAGTTGAGTCTTGGAAGGCTATGTGATTTTTTTTTTGTTTTAGGGTTTTTCATATCCCATGGCTGCTAAGAAATTTCCCACATCAGTGCACATTTTATACCTCCTTTCCAGCAGAATTCTGAATTCTTGCTGGGTAGAATTCCCTCTGCACTATGCACTGTGGGTAAATGGATTTCTAGTGTCTGTTCAGCCTTTATACTGTGTCTTAGTGTGTGATCTCATTGCTTTTGTTCCATCTTTTGGGCTGTTTCCTTTTGCTTTTTTTTCTTAAGAAATCAGCAAAAGAAGAAAGTAAAATCTCTCCTTGAGAGAGATTGAAGGTATTTAGTTTAGGTACAGCTAACCTTTTTTTAGCAATTTTAACTTAGTAATCTAACAGAAGACTTTCTATGAGAAAGTATGTCCTGGAGGTACCAAAATATGTAGGGAGTCCTTGTCCTAACAGAACTGACAAGCAGATAAGCCAAATAGCCAGATGACTTATAACACAAGGCAAAATGAATGATTTGTCTCCAGGGATTGGAAGAAGGAGAGTTTTCACCTGGTCTGAGCATGACAAAGAATTTGATGAAAGAAGCTGCACTTGAAAGGCTCTTGAAAGAAAGAACTGGGTGGAAATGAAAGAGGCGTTCCAAGCAAAAAGGAAATATGAGCAACAGTGAATTATCTAGTTCCATTTTGCTAAAATATATTCTGTGAATAAAGGAGACAAGGCTAGGAAAATAGCTTGGAGCCATTGGATAAATCTCCTGAAATATGGGGCTGCTGAAGAGTTACTATTTAATTTCAGTAGAGAACAGGTATACTAGAGGGTTTCAAACTGAAGAATGATTAGAGCAAAACTTTGCTTTAGAAATCTTTGACTTGTAAGGTGATAATAACCTCGCAGCCAGTGTGTGTTGCTAAGTTGCTTCAGTCGTGTCCGACTCTGTGTGACCCCATAGATGGCAGCCCACCAGGCTCCTCCATCCCTGAGATTCTCCAGGCAAGAATACTGGAGTGGGTTGCCATTTCCTTCTCCAATGCATGCATGCATGCTAAATCACCTCAGTCGTGTCTGACTCTGTGTGACTCTATGGACAGCAGCCCACCAGGCTTCTCTGTCCACAGGATTCTCCAGGCGAGAATATTGGAATGGGTTGCCATTTCCTTCTCCACAATTGGAGGAGATCATACCAAAATATTAAGAGGCTTATGGTTGGAAGTCATAGGACTGTGGGTAATATTTTTCCAAACTATACTATAATGAAGTTATGTTACCTTATAATGAAAAATACATTTAAATAGTAAAGGTATGAAAGAAATTAAAAAATGTTAGACAGTGAAGGCATAACATATCTGCCTGCTTATGTTTTTAGAATATTTGAAAACTAAAATATGTGTTTCTTTTAGTTCCCCTTGTCATTTCTGCTTCAGTGAATTCATAATTAACGTTGCTCTTTTGGATGAATTTTAAAGGTATAGGTAAACAGGTGGTTGAAAACCTACATTGCCTGGTTGGAATATGAGGTCATACCTAGTGTTTGAGTAAAAAGTACAGTGAATTTCAGTGTACTTTTAAGTGAAAGGTCATTAAACTAGAATATGTAATTAAGAGATCTCATGTACAATGCAGGAACCTTCTTTTTGTAGAGTTGAGTCTTGGAAGGCTATGTGATTTTTTTTTTGTTTTAGGGTTTTTCATATCCCATGGCTGCTAAGAAATTTCCCACATCAGTGCACATTTTATACCTCCTTTCCAGCAGAATTCTGAATTCTTGCTGGGTAGAATTCCCTCTGCACTATGCACTGTGGGTAAATGGATTTCTAGTGTCTGTTCAGCCTTTATACTGTGTCTTAGTGTGTGATCTCATTGCTTTTGTTCCATCTTTTGGGCTGTTTCCTTTTGCTTTTTTTTCTTAAGAAATCAGCAAAAGAAGAAAGTAAAATCTCTCCTTGAGAGAGATTGAAGGTATTTAGTTTAGGTACAGCTAACCTTTTTTTAGCAATTTTAACTTAGTAATCTAACAGAAGACTTTCTATGAGAAAGTATGTCCTGGAGGTACCAAAATATGTAGGGAGTCCTTGTCCTAACAGAACTGACAAGCAGATAAGCCAAATAGCCAGATGACTTATAACACAAGGCAAAATGAATGATTTGTCTCCAGGGATTGGAAGAAGGAGAGTTTTCACCTGGTCTGAGCATGACAAAGAATTTGATGAAAGAAGCTGCACTTGAAAGGCTCTTGAAAGAAAGAACTGGGTGGAAATGAAAGAGGCATTCCAAGCAAAAAGGAAATATGAGCAACAGTGAATTATCTAGTTCCATTTTGCTAAAATATATTCTGTGAATAAAGGAGACAAGGCTAGGAAAATAGCTTGGAGCCATTGGATAAATCTCCTGAAATATGGGGCTGCTGAAGAGTTACTATTTAATTTCAGTAGAGAACAGGTATACTAGAGGGTTTCAAACTGAAGAATGATTAGAGCAAAACTTTGCTTTAGAAATCTTTGACTTGTAAGGTGATAATAACCTCGCAGCCAGTGTGAAGACCAATGAAGACAGTAAATTCCCTTGAGAGGTAAGGGTGGACAATAGTGGTGAAAGTGAAATAAAATTGAAAAATCATGCAGGGAAATAATCTATCAGAATTAGGAGCTCACACGTCGGGCAGGGAGAAGGATGAGTCAGAGCTGGTGCTGTGCTTTCCAGCTGAAGGTGGATGGCAGGCAGAGAGGACGGCTCTCAGAAGAAAACCTGAGTGATCTTTGGAGATGACTTTGATGGTAATGTCTGAAGAGCCTGCTTATTCTGAGTAAATGCCCATCAGTTGTGTGGTAGGGGAGTGAGCCTGGGATCAGCAGTCTTTGTTTAGTTATCTACTTTGAGGAGAAGAAGAGTAATAATAAGCTCAGAACTTGCTTTTAGCTTATCCCGAGACTTAGGCTATAGGCCATTTAAGATTTTAGGGGCCTCAGCTTCCACAAATGGTGAGTCTTATAAGAACAGATTTTTGTTGTTTTGTTCACTACTATATCCCTGAAAGAATGTCTGGAACAGTAGGCAGTCAAGAAATAATTATTTGAATGATAAATGAATTTTAATCTGTCAGATGAGAAGTTTAGATGAAATCAGATGTTTGTTTAAAATATAGATTTCTATTTACCCTTCCAAGAAAAAGAAATTTTAAACTTTTCTTTCTTCTTATTTTTTCTGTTTCCACCAAAAGTCATCCTGCCCTGTTTGGCACTCAGAGTATGGCTAGATTGTGTGCTCAAGGGGAAAGGTTTAAAGAAACACATCACCGACTTCCATCTTCCATAGTGATCTAACGGTTAAGAAGTCACCTGCCAGTGTAGGGGACACAGTTTTGATCCCTGGTCTGGGAAGACTCCACGTGCCATGGAGCAGCTAAGCCCGGGCGCCACAACTCCTGAAGCCTGTGTACCTGGAGCCCTCGCTCCACAACAAGAGAAGCAACCATAGTGAGAAGCGCACACACCATGACAAAGCGTAACCCCCTCCTGCTACCACAGAGAGGTATCCCCCTCTCTGCCACAACTAGAGAAAGCCCAAGCGCAGCAGCAAAGACCCAGCCATAAATAAATAAATGTTTCTGAAAAAACAAAAAGATACAACAGGCTTTTTCTGCAAAGCAAGTTTGGGATAATGTATTAGTTCTCCTCCATCACATTGGGAATTTTTTAGAGAAATTTTGCTTTGCTGGTCTATAATGTAGTTATTTTGAATTGAATTGAATACTGTTTGGTTCCTAGATGAAGTAATAGATCCTAACCATGATGGCCAAAGAACTGCATGTAAGCTCATCTACACTGGATCTGCATTTTAAAACTATCCTAATACCAGGTGCTTAAGAACAGTTTCTTTGACGTTAATTTACCCAGCTAGAGAATTGTAATTAAATCATGAGTTTGGGTAGAATAAATATTTCTAAAAGCTAAATCCATTCAAAAGGGTCCCAACAGGTTAGTCATTTCTGTAATTTTACCCTGGGTGTTTGTCCTTCATCAGTTTCAAAGACAGTCATTCTTGCCATGACTCAGGTTCCTCTTAAAGAACTCGGTATTACCATTCATTAGGAAGACAATGAATAGTCTGCCTGTTTAATAGTTCTGCCTGTTTCTACCTGACAAAGCTTCCCTTGGACTGGCTGATGAAATTCGATCAGGAAGCAAGTCCTGCCAGTATCCAGACAGCTTCTGGTAACGTGCAGTGTGTGGTAACGTGCAGTGTGTGGTACTGTTGAAGGCTTTATGCAGTGTGTTTGTTCGACATGCTAAATATAGCATATTGCATTGACTGACATGTGCGTGCAGCAGCACACATCCTTTCAGAACTTTTAGCTTGTGACCATCCTTACACAGGTAGATGCTACACAAATATATACTTCTGTGGTTCAGCAGTTTTGATAATTTCCTTTTTCTCCCATAGATCCCTTTTACTTGGTAGATTTTCTGTAGGCATTTGAAGAAGGACTACTTGGGCTAAAAGGTTAGGAAGAACAGATCTGTTACAGAAGAACTGTACAAAAAAGATCTTCATGACCCAGATAATCATGATGGTGTGATCACTCATCTAGAGCCAGACCTCCTGGAATGCAAAGTCAAGTGGGCCTTAGGAAACATCACTGTGAACAAAGCTACTGGAGGTGGTGGAATTCCAGTGGAGCTATTTCAAATCCTGAAGGATGATACTGTGAAAGTGCTGCACTCAATATGCCAGCAAATTTGGAAAACTCAGCAGTAGCCACAGGACTGGAAAAGGTCAGTTTTCATTCCAATCCCAAAGAAAGGCAATGCCAAGGAATGTTCAAACTACAGCACAATTGCATTCATCTCACGCACTACCAAAGTAATGCTCAAAATTCTCCAAGCCAGGCTTCAGCAGTACGTGAACTGTGAACTTCCAGATGTTCAAGGTTCAAACTGGATTTAGAAAAGGCAGAGGAACCAGAGATTAAATTCCAGGATCCGTTGGATCATTGAAAAAGCAAGAGAGTTCCAGAAAAACATCTACTTCTGCTTTATTGACTGTGGATCACAACAAACTGTGGAAAATTCTTAAAGAGATGGGATTACCAGACCACCTGACCTGCCTCCTGAGAAATCTGTTTGCAGGTCACAAAGCAACAGTTAGAACCAGACAAACAACAGACTGGCCCCAGATCGGGACAGGAGTACGTCAAGGCTGTATATTGTCACCCTGCTTATTAAAGTTATATGCAGAGTACATCATGCAAATGCCGGGCTGGATGAAGCACAAGCTGGGGTCAAGATTGCCGGGAGAAATATCAGTAACCTCAGATATGCAGATGATACCACCCTTATAGCAGAAAGTGAAGAAGAACTAAAGAGCCTCTTGATGAAAGAGGAGAGTAAAAAAGTTGGTTTAAAACTCAACATTCAGAAAACTAAGATCATGGCATCTGTTCCCATCACTTCATGGCAAATATACGGGGAAACAATAGAAACAGTGAGAGACTATTTTAGGGGGATCCAAAATCACTGCAGATGGTGACTACACCCATGAAATTAAAAGACACTTGCTTCTTGGAAGGAAAGCTATGACCAACCTAGACAGCATAGTAAAAAGCAGAGACATTACTTTGCCAACAAAGATCCATCTAGTCAAAGCTGTGGTTTTTCCAGTAGTCATGTATGGATGTGAGAGTTGGATCATAAAGAAAACTGAGTGCCAAAGAATTGACGCTTTTGAACTGTGTTGTTGGAAAAGACTCTTGAGAGCCCCTTGGACTGCAAGGAGATCCAACCATTCTATCCTAAGGGAAATCAGTCCTGAATATTCATTGGAAGGACTAATGCTGAAGCTGAAACTCCAGTACTTTGGCCACCTAATGTGAAGAACTAACTCATATCAGTCTATGAGGTTGCAAAGAGTTGGACACGACTGAGTGACTGAACTGAACTGAAGAGTCATATTGACTGCCGAGAATTACTAAATTCTGCTAGACACTGTGTCCTACCCCTGACGATACTGAATCCTCAAACATTACTTACTCATTTTTAGAGGAGCAGCATAAGTTTAAGGGAGAGAAGGTCATAGCAAATTCTGAAGAAGATATGCCCCAATAAAAGTGTAATTTGGATTTGTTCTGTTTGTGACTGGACTCCAAGGCATTTGACTTAAGGAATACATAGCCTTAGAAAAATACACTGTGGTTTAGTGCTGTGGTGCTTAATGAATGAAGCTTCTCATAAGCTTAGCTTTTCCAAAGGGGAGGTCAGGCCGGATTGCTAAGTAGGTGGTCAGATATCTTCATAAAATGAATTCCTATACTATTACTTTTTTTTAGTCCAGTAGCCTTAAAAAAGAAAAGAAGACGCTGTTAAATTCTCACTTCCTTTCCTTTCACAGAGTACTGCCTGGTTTTCAGTGAGAGTCAGTGTTTCCTAGTTTAAGGGGCTGATGTGTTTGTGCAGAGATCTCTTGCCTACTTCTGACCGTGTGTGATTCCCTAATGGGCTGCCTATTATCCAGCGGGAGCTCAGGTGTGGAGACTGCACTCTTGTCCTGCCTGCCTACATCACAGAGCTCAGTGCAGAATGAGCCATCCCTCCTCATTGCTGGGCCTAAACTCCAAGGGGATATTGCAAGAAACAAGTGCACAACTGAAACAGTCTTTTTCTTAGCTTCTCCCCTTCAGTGATGTAATCTCTGCTGCTCACCTCTGCTCTCTCTCTCTCTCTTTTTCTTTTAATAGGGTCATACTGGAGTAGTTACCTGTCTCTGTCTATTTGTGGCTGTGCTGGGTCTTTGTTGCTGCTCACAGACTTTCTCTAGTTGCAGTGTGTGGGCTTCTTACTGTGGCGGCTTCTCTTGTTGCACAGCACGTGCAGGCTTAGTAGTTGCGGCACAGGGCCTAGTTGCCCCTCGGCATGTGGGATCTTAGTTCTCAGACCAGGGATCAAACCCATGTCCCTTGCATTGGCAGGCGGATTCTTTTTGTTTTTGTTGTTTTTAATATTATTTATTTATGTTTATACTTTATTTAATTTTATTTCTGGTTGTTGTGGATCTTCGTCTTCTGTAGCTGCAGTGTGTGGACTTCTCATTGCGGTGGCTTCTCTTTTTGTGGAGCACAGGCTCTCTAGGCACACAGGCTTCAGGCGTTGCAGTGCTAGAGCTCAGTGGTTGTGGCTCACAGGCCCAAGAGTGTGCAGGCTTCAGTAGTTGTAACTCGCAGACTCTCGAGACTGGGCTCAGTAGTGTGGCACACAGGCTTAGTTACTCTGCAGCATGTGAAGTCTTCCCAGGCCAGGGATCAAACCTTTGTCCCCTGCACTGGCAGGTGGGTTCTTAACCACTGGACCACCAGGGAATCCCAGTAGGTAGGTTCCTAATCCACTAACCACCAAGGAAGTCCCTCACCTCCACTCTTAATTCTCTATTACATATTAAAAGTTTTCTTCTGTCTGTACGTGTTGTTCAGTACTTTGTATGTCAGTATACACCCTGTGTTCTGAGGCATCTCCTTGTAGGAGGGTGACTCTGCAGTAATCCTCCCTAGATAAATCCTCATTCCATACAGAAGGTGTATTATGCCATTTTGAGTAAGAATAAAACAAGATGTGAGTAGAAAATTTCAAACCTTTAGGATAGTTTTTGTGATTTTTTTACCCCAGAACTTCACAGAATCGATACTACTGTCTCTGTGGGCCTATATAGTATTGGGCTTGGAAATAAATCCTCTCCAGATTGTTATCAGTGATGTTCTGATATCTCTGATATTTGATCAAGTTTGTAGAAAACAGGAACTCACTATTGGTACAGCTGACAGGTTGCATGTAAAAATCTTTGTCTGGCGTAGGAAAATTGGTTCTGTTTCATGAGCTTTATAATATAGTATATTTAATATGTTGCATTAAAATTTTGAAAGTGTGGTAAAACAGAATGTAATCTAGTGTATTCATTACTAACCTTTTGGTACTATTTAATCTCTCTTTTTGTTTTAGAAGTATTTTAGGAACCATAAAGTAAAATGGATGAGATCCATTTTATAGATGGAATCAAAATTAATTTTTCAAAATAACTGTATAATAAAAAATAAGATTTGATGGTTTGTTCGCTACAACAGGAGAAAGATATTTGCCTGTCTTCTGCTTTAGAAAAATTGCTTTATCACCAAAAGAAATCTGAGATTATTTTCAAGCCGTAGACAGAGGTGGTTATCTGAGGTGTTCTCAGACTCTACTTTTCTTGCCCTCCATTAGTATCATTCTCCCCACTGTCTGTCCATGAATCCCTCCCAAGTGGTTGTTCGAGATGCTCACTTCCTTTGCCCTAGACAAAGGAGTGGTTTCAACTTTTTACACTAGGCTTACATGTTTTCCCTAAACTATTTTTTGTAGCTTTGCTTTTGATTTATGCTCTGCTCGGTTGCTGCTTTTTTTTTTTGTTTCTATGTTCACCTACTACATAGTGAACCAAGCATTTCCACGCAGGTAATACAATCCCAGCTGAAGATTTTAAAGCGTTACCCAAGGAATTCCCACTACTTGAGATTCGTGCTGGTGCCTTTGGGGACTTATACACTCCGTGTGGACCTTTGTCTTTGAAGTAATGCAGAGAGATTGGTTTTATTGAATGACTCTCCTGATTGCTTTTTAGATAGACATGTTGCATGAATGATTTTTACCAATGAAGGGTAATCTCCTCCACTGGTTTGCTTGATATTTAACTGGCTCCTGTGCTGATTACGCCTGTTGTAACTCCTGTGTATACAGCATCGCCTAGAGTACCTTTCAAGGACAGGTAGACTAGCAGAATTCTGTAGAGGCTGACATTCTTTGGTTTCATTTAGCTTCTAGGCACTCAGTTGCTTTCTAAAACTGGCAAATGAATCCTTATACTTACATCAGCTTCTAGATACCAGTCCAAGCCCTTAAATTCTAGAAAAGAATAGCCACAGAGTTTAGCATTATGGTGAAAGCAGTTCCCACAGTAATAAACCAACAACCCTGAGTTCAGATCTCTCTCTTGGTTTTGCTGCTTTCGGTGGATATAGAAGGCATCAGAGGGCAGTGGAATGGTGCCATGGATTCTTCACTTGTCACAGTGAAAGCATTAATGAAGCAGTATCAAATGCTAGCATTATTTTTTTCTCTTCAGAAGACAAATAGAACATTGCTTTGAGGATGGAGTATAACTTTAAGGCCTTTGAAAAAATATCTTGCTATTTTCATTTAGACAAAAATCTTAATTATTCCAGCAAGTTACCTGTTTAGCTAGAATGAATATAAGCAAGTATATATCCCTGGGAATCAGATGGGTAGCATCAAATCAGACTTCTGATATGTATTTCAGGAAAAACAGAATTAATAGCTGATCCAGCTGCCCAAGCTTTTGTTAAGCTTAAAAAAATGAGTGTTTCCTATATGTTTCATCTGCCCTAAAAACAAATGCAAAACAGACTTTTCATGAGAGAAGTATCGCACTGAACATGTAACATAGAACTCAAAACAGCCTCGAGTGACTTAAAAATGTCTGGATGTTTTCTAAGCATTTAAATTTTTTGAGAACAAACTATCTAGTAGTTTAGAAGCTTAAAGTGAAGTCACTCAGTCGTGTCCGACTCTTTGTGACCCCACGGACTGTAGCCTACCAGGCTCCTCCCTCCATGGGATTCTCCAGACAAGAGTACTGGAGTGGGTTGCCATTTCCTTCTCCAGGGGATCTTCCCAACCCAGGGATTGAACCTAGATGAATTTATAATATTCTTTTAAATATTTCAGGATCTCTCTTGACTTATCTGATAGTGATTATCTATACATCAATATCTATAATGAATACTATAATCTTCTTGTCTATAACAGAGTTTAGAGGTTATCACTTTATTTACTCTAATTCGTGAGGATCCGATACCTATAATCAAATATTTTATTAATACTAATACAATATTTGTTGTCAAAATAAAACCCCATTACTTTGTAGATAGACTTGGAGAGAACCGTCCTCACCCATCCCTCTATAAACCCCATCGAAACTAAGAGAGTTAATACTAACCGTCTTATTTTGATTTGAAAAGAGAACAATCTCATATATCGTTCCTTCAATTATTAAGGAAAAATATCTCCTTATATTCTTTTGTACCGACCGTAGAAAATATCACGACAATGGGTACACTGAAGTATGAGGTAATCAATTCTTCTACTCATTCAACGTCCACCATATACTACGGAAAACCCCCCACCCCCCCGCATCGTTTCGGAAAAACACTAAACATCTACTCGAATTTTGGTGAGAAACAGTTACTCAAGGTCTTCCCCCACTCACTTTACCTTGGAGTTTGATGATGATAAAGTCAGAAGACGGGGAGGGGTTGAAAAAAAAATTCTTATGTCGTAAATATCGATATAAAGATTATAAATATCGTAGGAATGACCAAAAGTACATCTCGTCGTTATAGTGTAGGGTTGGGGACGACGACAATTATAGTCGTCGTTAATTTTAAACTAAATGATTAGGGAGCAACGACGGAGAGGTTGTGGAGTAAAAAGTAAAAACATCTCGGAATCCTGACAATGTCGACTCGTGGTATTACAATTGTGGAGGAGTCGGTAGACCATCTCCCCTGCTCCGTGGATTTGTCTAAGAATTCTTGTCTATACTGTATACTCGTTCTAATCTTATCACACTCTAGATTTTTTGTCCATTTCTTCCTTACTTCTCTCGGACTGACTGTCGTTTCCACTTTCGTCTTGCGTTGCTCTAAAACTTAGTTTTCGGGAAGAACACGACCCTTTTCTAGACGGAAAACGAAAGATCTTCTTTTATCAAACACATCAGAATAGATTTGAAAAAGATTAAGGTCTGACCTCTGACAATTGATCTCCTTAGACTCCTTGTAACAATCGGAATAAAAGGGAGTAGAAAAGTATAAGAACTGGAGGCTTGGATGAAAACTTCTCTCTGAAGCGAGTAAGAAACTCTCTTATTTCGTATAAGAGCGATGACGAGTAAAATATAATCAACTTTCGGAAGACCTTCAAACTCTCATCACCCGAGGGATAAGTTCCTTTTCTGAATGATAGAATTAAGAATCGTGAGTCTTAAAAGACATAACTGATGATGGATAAATCCATCTAGAAATTAGTCACTTTAATAAATTCATACTAATAAGGAAATACGTCGTTAGGGTTGAAAGACTTAAACCAGACAAATCACCGATAACTTTAAAATGATTATACCTTTGATTTTCTATTAAGGTCGAAAACTATCTAAGAGAAAAAATTGGAGGAGAACACCACTAATAACGAAAAGACACAGAGCCGTTCCAACCATACAATCTCTGTCGATACACAACTGAACAATCCGACTTTACTTACATCGGTTCGAAAAAGAGTCACGAAACGTCGTCAACAATCAAGTTTTAGGTTTTGTTTTTGTTTGGGACTTCCCTGTGATTACATGAACTAAAACATTAACGAACGACAACGAAGTGGAAAGGAAGGTATAGAACGACAGTACGAAGGATTACGGACTCGTCTGACGTAGCAGTCTCGCGGCTCCTCTCACCCTTTAGGTCGGCTCGGCCGTCTGGTTATGGAGCATGGACTGCAGAGTGAACCGGCGTCTGGCGGTACCCCCTAGTCACGTCCATGAATGACGGAAGGAACGGAAGAGGACCGGGAGGGTCGAACCGACCATCTTATAACCGAACGAAGACTTTGAGTCCAAGGAAATCTTACCTCAGAGTGTCATTCCAACTCGACGAGAATGTCAATTGACTCATAGAGCCACGACTAAAAGATTACTCCACGTAACATTCTTAGTGAACAACTCTACTAACGACCAACAACATTAACTGATTCTTCATACATATACTAAAGACTGTAATTAAAGATCACTTTACTTAGGAAGTTGGAACTAGGTGAGTACTATCTGGTATTTTATTACAGTTCCATCTTCAGACAATGACAGTTCAGACCCTTGACATTTCCAGACTCGGTAAATTTTATTCATAAAATTCCTATCTCCTGACGTATACATCGAGTAAGATACTAATATACACGGGATCGTGTATTTCTGTTTAACAAATAACATCTCAGCCATTTATGAGTGGAAACTCAAGGAGTTGAGCTATGTTCTTTTTCCCTTCCTCAAATAATTATTTCTGATTTCCTTTGGACTATTTTGAATCTTTATTCTCTCTCATACTTAACATCTTGTGTCTCTTAACTTTTCACACATGTCACTATTTTAATAATCTTAACCTGATTGTTTTTCTCATACTGGTAAGTGATGGCACCAATTGGGGCACACAGGTGAACCCAGAGCTACCAAATATATAAATTCTTATTCTTAAAAAAGGGATAGGTAAGCCTTTTGCATAAAGAAATGCATCTTGATAGGATGATTATTTAAGATACATCTGTACATGGACTGACTTACTGAAGATTGTGTAATTCAAAGGACAGCTTTGACCTGTAAACCAAAAATGTCTCGTAGGAGCATCTAGGTAAAAATGATGGACTGAAGACAACTCCGTCTGAAATAACACTAAAAGAATGATAAGGAGGTTTTTTTTAAGGCATAAATCCATATAAGAATGGAGAAAACAGACAAGGAGGCAACAGCAATCAAACGTCAGAAGCTGGATAGCAGATGGGCAATTATTATATGACTTAGGAGTCCCAAGAAAACGAAAGTCTGAACCAATACCAGAGAAAGCTGAGAGACTATTTACACAGGGGAGTCCCCAAAGGCTCAGAAAGTGTGGAGAGGCGTGTGCTAAAATGAAGAACGTTGGTTTAAAGTCTGTTTAAGAAGCCAGAGATCCCTACTTGTCCTCTACAGCAAAGACCAAAGGTTATTCTTTGGAGAGAGAAAAAAAAAAAATGGTCCCTAGGGCTTTCCTGGTGGTCCAGTGGTTAAGACTTTGCACTTTCAATGCAGGGAGTACGGGTTCTATCTTCTATCCCTGGTCAGGGAACTAATATCTCACATGCCATGCAGCATGGCCAAAAGGAAAAAAAAAAAGATGGTCTCTGGATTAGGAGATACAAGGCACATTTGAGGGTGGAATACCATACTGGAAAAGGGGAGATTAAATGAATGTGTGCATACTGACTGCCTGCTTTCCCATTTGGTACTTAAGAATGCAGATAGTCAGGTGCGTACCTTAAAGGTATGAGCTTGAGTCAGCTCTGGGGGATCTGACCACCCCCAGAGAAAACATCTGAGCCTACTGACAACAGGGATTCCCTAATGATTGGCCAGCCAGATCATTCTGCTGAGATCATCTTAGAAATCCCATCTCTGTACTCACACTGCCAGTTTACTTTCTCCCACTTTTATATGAGCAGACATTCAGGGATTATCAGACTCCTGAAGAAAGCCCTTAAAAAGAGACCAAAAAGAGCAACAACAGCAACAGAAAAATACTTTGTTATTAAAAACCTCATAGAAGATACTGCTACTGTAAAGCAAAGACAGGATGCTACATTTAAAAGGAATATTCTAAGAGCAAACCAAAAAGAGAGCTTTTGGAAATTAAAAACATAATAAACAAAAAATTAAAACTCAATTATCCTTCAATTAAAAAATAAATACATTAAAAAAAATTAAAACGCAGTAGTTGGGAATTCCCTGGCTGTCTAGAGGTTAGGACTCTGTGCTTCAGGGAGCATGGGTTCAATTGCTGATTGGGGAACTAAGATCCCATCTGCCACGTGGTGTGGCCCAAAAACAAAAAGCTCAAAACTTTGGAAGATAAAGTTGTGAGGAAGTCTCCCAGAAAGTCGAGCAAAGAGAACTAGATAAAAATAGTAGGAAACAACGTAAGATTTAAGAAGAGACCAGAGGTCCAATTTCTAAATAATAGGAGTTTCAGAGAGCAGAGAAAGTGGAGGGGCAGAACTCGTGGACAAAATAATTTCGCAGATCTCAGAGACGTGTTTCCAGGTCAGAAGGCCCACTGAGTGCCCAGCATAAACGGATGGTGAAATCACATCAAAGTATATCATTATGAAATTTCAAAACACTGAGGACAAAGAGCAAATCCTTCAAGCTTCCAGAAAAAGAAAACAGTCACATGCAAATAAAGGACCAGGACTTCATATAGCCTCAGGTTTCTGAACGGCAGTACTGGAAGCTAGAAGGCAATGAGCAATCCCTTCAAAACTGAGAAAAAGTTATTTCCTATCTAGAATTCCGTACTTGTGCAAACTGTCAATTCTGGTTGGAATATGTAATAAAGACATTTTCAAAAATCTGTGGCCCCAGTAATTTTACTTCTCATGCACTCTTGTGAAGCTGTAGGAGGATGTGTGCTGTGAAAATGTGTGAATCAACCAAGAAAGAGTAAATATGGGATCCAGGAAACGAGATCCAACTCTGGAAAGCAGAAGTATAAAAACAGGCGGTCCCAGGCTGACAGCTGTCTTCCAGTAGAAGAGGGCAGCCTGTGCCAAACAGAGCTGATCAGGAGGCCTGGAGAGCAATTTTATTAGTTAACTCAATGGCAAACAATAAATTATACAGGGAAGAAAAGATAACTGTGGTACACTCCATGATACAGCTGTAAATAGCCTTTAATTGTTGTAAACACTAAGAATTGATTTAGTAATTACTGTATAAACTTTAATGGAGGAATAAAAAGATAAAAAAGGTGAATACATTGCCTAAAAATAACAAATCAAGATGCATGTTATTCAGAGACATGGAAGCGAAAAACAAGGAATCAGCTATAAAGGAAAGGGAAATGGTGGAGTGGAGGAAAGAGATTATTGTTTTTCAGAAGTATCTGAGTATAAATATTTGATTCTTTACTCAATGTGCTTGTATAACTAATAAAAATAAAACCTAACAATTTAAAAATATATATGTAAATATATATATACACATGTATCAGTTTCTGATTATCTCATTTGCAAAAATTTGTAAGTTTAATAATAGCCAATTCATCTAGTGTTGTTGAAATGTGAGTTTCAACTATTATGGAGGTAACTTGGCAATACCTGTTAAAATCTTAAATATCTACCACTTTTGATCCAGTGAATCCAGTTTCAGATAAATAGCCCTCAAAAAAGTACAGGGGAAAAAATGTATAAATAGTAAAGATACATATTTTAGAACAATGCTGTTAAGAGAAATGAGTCTCTTTTGTAATTTAAAATTGTCTAATAATCATTTGTTAAAAAATGAAAAGAAGCAGGTCAAACTAACCTTAATAAGTCGTCTTTGAAACCTAGTATGTATTTTACACTTACTGAATATCTGAGTTTAGCATTAACTAAACAAATATAATACTTCCATACTGTGGAGAGACTGAGATCTCTGGATGTTGTGGAAAATAGCCAAAATATATTGTAGAAAAAGCATCCCATCCAACAGTATGTAAAATTTGGCTTCCCTCGTAGCTCAGTTAGTAAAGAATCTGCCTGCAATGTAGGAGACCCTGGTTCAATTCCTGGGTCAGGAAGATCTGCTAGAGAAGGGATCGGCTACCCACTCCCGTATTTTTGGCTTCCCATGTGGCTCAGCTGGTAAAGAATCCACCTGCAATGCGAGAGACCTGGTTTCAATCCCTAGGTTGGGAAGATCCCCTGGAGAAGGGAAAGGATACCCACTCCAGTATTCTGGCCTGGAGAATTCCATGGACTATATAGTCCATGGGGTCGCAAAGAGTCATGGACAGAACTGAGCAACTTTCACTTTCTTACTTTCACTTCTATCCAAAAAAATGGCTCTAAAATTGTTTGAATTAAAATATATAGGAGATATAAGGGCATACAACTTAAGAACAACATTTAATGTTTAGCTAATATTCACTTTGCTCAAATCTTTGTAATTATTTACAACTCTTACTAAGATCAGTGTTATTCCAATTTTATAGATTGGGAAACTAAAGCAGAGAAATCCCCAAATGTATTAGCTTTAAATTATCAAATGTATTAGGATTGAAATGTTGGTTATCAGCTAAAGTACTGCTCCCTTTGGTACACAACTCTTGATTTTTCTTTATGGTAACAACTTGAAAAGCAGGGCTTATAACTCAGATCTCTCAGACTCTTAAAAGGGATGCTACCAATATGAAGGGCTAAAGTTCAAAATAGTACTTCACATTAGTCTCTTTCGTGGATAATCCTGTATTAATTACTTTGGTCTTAAATGGGATATAGCCAGAAAAATGTGAGATTAATATTATTAATAGTGATTACAGCAAAATAAATTGCCAGTGTTCGAGGTATATAAATAAAGCCTACTTTTAAATTAGGTTATTCTAAAATAATCAATGGAAAAGTATAAATGATAGTTTCAAATACTAATGATTTGTTACATCCTTAGAGTTCTTCACAGTTTTTCAGATTGCTTTCCTAAATATCATTATGTTTAACTGCCATAGTAATTAGGAGGTTAATGGAACCAAGGTGGTTATTGGCCTAGTCTTACAGAAATGGAAACCAGGGCTCACAGAGAGTGTTGACGGTCGAGAATCCAGCTCTTTGGTCACCTCCACTAGGTGTTCCACCGCACATCTAGGCAACAGTCCCGTGGTTTGACAAACTGTACCTCCAACCTGAAATAATTAGGTGTATGCTCTAGAGGTCCAGATTAGTTGCCCTTGATTCCCAAGTATATTTTAGACGCAGTTAAGTTTAAGGTTAGACAGTTGATGGTAGAGTTATCATTTGTGCCTGATTTGTTTGAGACCAGATACTCATGGATGCAGACAAGATGTCTAGTCTGTAAAATGGGGCACCCAAGGACATTGCTTGTGGGTCAAGTGGCAGCATAGTAAGGAGAAATTAGAGAGTATGAGATGTGTGAAACGCTGTAAGCAAGTGCCATGACCCAACGTCACCAGGTAATTCACAGTGTGATGCTGACTGTCGCTTCATTTATGGCAGTAGAGGCCAAGACATTTTATTTAACATCTTATCTAGTTCCTGAATTGTTTATTGAAAAACATTCTGTGACTTCTCCTTGTGCCCACCAGAAGCATATGTAGGCTGAGGAAATTAACAGGACAACATTAGCAGGACTGTAGTTCTCCAATCTGTAAACCTTCTCTCCTCAACTTTTCATTTTTGTTGAAACTTTTCATTTTCCCCAACTTTTCATTATGAAATTTTAAAATCTATAGCACAGTTGAAGGGGAGATGCAGTGAGCCTGTGTATCCTTAACTAGATTAACAAACGATTGATTTTTGCCATATTTTAACTCAGGAGGGGGTGTTTTTAAAGTATTTGTAAGTACATTTCAGCCCAAAATACTTCAGCCTGCATCTCCTTAGAATGAAGCCATTCTCTCATGCAACCAACACCACCACTGTCATATATAAGAAAATTAATTATTCCATAATAGCTCGTATACAGTCACATCACATTTCCCCCAATTGTCTCCAGAATTTATTTTGTAGTGTTCTGCATCTGATTAGGGTTCATGCATTGCATTTGGTTGTTATGCCTCTTCAGTCTCTTAATTTCTTTTAATCTATAAAGATCACCTCTGTGTTAAAAAAAAGAATTTTAGACATATCTTTTTTAAAGAATTTAGACTTGTTGTCTTATAGGATGTCCTGCACTTTGGATTTTCTTATTTTTTTCCATCATACTTAAGATTCAGGTAAATTTTTTTTGCAAGAATACTATATAGATAATACTATGTAGTATTCATTATATCATATCAGGAGATAAATAAGGTTAGGTGGTTTCATTGATCAGAGATGCTAAATTTGATTACTAGCAAATTTTGGGTCTCCCATGGGTAAGTCCAGGTTTAATGTTGTATGTTTCCTTGACTAATTGTACAGCATTGTTAATAATTTTTTAAAGCTTATATTGATGTAATAAGAATAATAAATACTTCTAGTTTAGAAATAATGGTGAGCAAAGACTGCTGATAAGTTGTATTCACCTTGTCTGCCCTTTCCTTTTTGAATAAATACCTCAAAGATTCCTTAGACTAAACATTTCCCTCCACCTTCCTTTTTATCAGTGTGCAGGAAATATTTACAGATTACTCCCTCCTAGCTCTAGAGGGAGATAAAAGTAAACATTGATGGAGGGAGAATAACAGTACTGTGAATGTTTATTGAAGCATTATCATGTACATGACACTGGGCTAAGCGCTTTCTGTGGATTGTCTGCACAGTAACCCAGTTAGGTAAGCAGCATTGTTTCCGCATTTTACAGATTAGGAAGCTCAGGCACAGAAAGAGTGAGGATCTTGCCCAAGGACCCACAACAAGTAAGTGGTGGAGCTAGGGTTCAAACCCAGGGCCGAGTAAGTCTAGAGCCCGTTTCTTACCTACTGCGCTGTGCTGTCTCCGTTACAGTGCACCAGGTATTGTACCAGACGTGGTTTCATGCGTTTTCTTGTATAATTCTCACATCAATATATAAGCAACAGTCTCATATAGATGAAAAGTTACTTACCCCAGGGCATATGATATCTGAACCATTGATCCTATTTTGTGGTTCTCTCCATGTTTCAGCCAAGGTCTTTAACAGCAGAGTGGTTTGTCCAGTGGGGTCCCTTTTCCCACTTCCCAGCACCCACATAAGCAGGAATCATGTGCTGGAAATGAAACCAGGTGACAGAAGCAGCTGCACGAGCAAGAGAAGCCTGATCGGTTCCGCATTAACCAGATGGCAGGAGTGCGAGCCTTCAGTTACAGCTCGGGGACCGTCAGTGAGAGATGGGATGACACTGAGCCTGAAATAAAGGTTGTGGACATAAGACCCACCTTCCAAGGGGAAGTGTTTCCTTACTGTCTGCCCTCTCACACAGAGAGGGTGTGGCAGTCTTATTTGAGTAGCTTCAAACCGAAGGTCCAAAGCTGTGAAGAAATTTCCGAAGGAAAGTGTGACTGCTTATAGTTTTCGATGCTTTCTATTAATTTCCTCTTTAGATTTTTTTTTTTAACATCATCACTGAGTCTGTATATAATTATAGCATAATAAGCGGGGAGGAATAGAATTAGAAACAGTAGTATCAATTATTTTATAGGATTTCTGTGAGGATTAGATTTACACACACACATACAACATAATACAATGTAGCAAGAGTTCCTAACAGAGTAGGCATTCAGTATGAAAGTTATCATAGTTACGTGAGTTTTGTGTTTTCACATGATATGGGTCTGGGCACATTCCCTAAATTAGGACGTCTGGCCCCCCAGCCCAGAAAAACAAACGTTCTAAACATTGCCTGGCTCTTACCTAAGCTAGAGACCAGATCTCGCTTAGTGAGCCTCTCTGGCACTGGCAGGTGGCTCTTATTGCCATGATGTCTGTCACACTCTGTCCTTCTGTTTCAGGTGGTTAGCTCAACCAATGGAGAGCTGAATGTCGACGACCCCACGGGAGCCCACTCCAATGCACCCATCACAGCTCACGCCGAGGTGGAGGTAGTGGAGGAAGCTAAGTACGTTCATCTTTCAAGGGGGCTTTTGAGTTATAGATTGAAAAATCTTTTCTCTGTCTTTTCCTCTCGTGTGCTGCTCATTTCAGACTGGATTCCTCATGCTTGTGCCCACCGCTTTCTTCCTTAGACCATTTTATTTTGTGCATGGTACCTTAGCCGCCGCCACCCTTCTTTAGCTATGATTTCTGGGAAGACAGTCACTTTTTCTAGTCCACATGGATGAAAAGACTTAGTGACCTAAAAGGATCATGGTATAAAAGCTACACCTAAGAATAGTCACAAGCCTCTTGGGGGCCCTGGAGCCTCTTGCTCCCTAAGGGACAGAGAGAAAAATCTGCTTGTCTCACCATGGGCCATGCTGACCAGCCTTTGATTTCTGGTTCTTGGCTAACCGCTCACCATGGGCCATGCTGACCAGCCTTTGGTTTCTGGTTCTTGGCTAACCGCTCACCATGGGCCATGCTGACCAGCCTTTGGTTTCTGGTTCTTGGCTAACCGCTCACCATGGGCCATGCTGACCAGCCTTTGATTTCTGGTTCTGGGCTAACCGCTCTATATCTGTAGTGCTAGACAAAGGGCCTCAGAGCCCTTTTGTTCTCAAAGTATTCTGAGATTCAGAGAGACTTGGATCCGTCAGTTATCTGCACCTGTTGAATGAGTGAGTCTTGGGAAGGAGAGGAAATCACACTAACCCCTAAAAGGTGGGGGAGCCCCTCTTCCCTTTTCTGCTTCTCTTGCACGTGACTGCCTTGCCCTTCCCATCCCACTGGCCTCTAGCGCTCTCTGCATGGTCTGTGTTTAAACTCTTAGAAAATGGGGTCGAAGGTGAAATACTGCTGATTCTGCTACAGAAGCAGCATCTCCCTCACTGTTTTCCCTTTTTGTCCCAGCCTGAGTTCAGGTCCAGATTTAAGCTCCAATACAACATTAGGTAGGGAGAGAGAAGTCCTTCACAGATTAGCAACTTCTGCCATGGCCATTATGGATGACTTTTCTTATAAACTCTTTGAGAACATGCAAGCTGTTCCCATATCTCATTCTCAGAAGCAGGCAATATATCTATAATGATACCGTGCCTTAAATGATCTTTTGAGCCTCCAGATAGCCAAAGTACCAGCCGGAAGATGTTTGTGCCTCCATAGGAGGTAGTAAGAGGCTAATCAAGATCTGCATTCTTCCTTCTAGATATCAGTACAACTTTGCATGGTTGTTCCCCTGCCCGTTCCTGTGCTCTGCTGCCCATCTCTGTGATGAACTCGCTTTGCTTTCAAAGGTCCTTTCCTTCAGAAGCCAGGGCATGAGGATTCCTACCCAGTAGATAGGGGGCTATTCACACAAAGAGACAAAAAGACTTGAACTCTCTTGCTGAGTCCCTGCTCACTGGAGGTAGCTTCAGATAGCCCTCTCCTGGTTAAAGTAAGGCCCTAATATACAGGGAGGGCAAAGGAGGGGTTTAAAGTCAGGGGGAGACCATTTTCAGTAAGGAAACATGCTCCCTATTCTCAGGGACTTTGGAAGTTTTCATGGTACTCAGTATTTCAGTTCCCACAACAGAACTTCACTCTCCCAGATATACAGTGTGGTTTCTGAGCCCTCAACCTTGGCTGCACCTTGGAGTCTCCTGGGCCACGTCAGAAACAAGTGCTGAATCCTGGCTCCAGAGCTGCTGGTTTCATTTATCAGGGATATGGCCTGAGCATCAGAAAGTTTTAAAGTTCAGGTGATTGAGGTGTGTAGCTGAGGTTGGGAACCACTGCACCGGGTGTGGTCTGACCGAAATATTGTCTGAGCTGCAAGGTGGCTGCACCATTCCTCCTACCCCACCTCACTCCCAGTCCATGGCTGTGGCTATCACTCTGAAGGCTAGGTGAGCTCTGGATTTCCTACTGTGCTCTGAATACCAGGATAGGATGGGCTTTAGTCTTACAATATGCCCTGTACAGATTTATCTTTGAACCAGTTTATTTCATTTCATTTTAGTAAATGTGTATACTAATTGTATATGTGAGTGTGGTGTTTGTGTTCTGTGTAAAAGATAGGGGACCATTCGCACAAAGAGATTTCAATCTGGTGTGTTCTGTTCTGACATAATCTAAATTTCAGGACATAGAGAGAGTTTAAAGCCTCCCCATTCAGCAAAAAGGACCTCTGTGCCAGGTTTGAGCCTTCTGAAAGGTGTGGAAACCAAAGGGGAGCAATCATATTTGACCAAATGTCATCCAAAAGCATGGCTTAGGACATGTTGTCTGCTGATTTCCCCAGTGATTTCATGAGCTGCCAATCCATCTTGCCCAGAGAACTGTCAGGGCACAGCCGTGTGTTTTTCTTCGTGGCCTTTTATGTATGAAGGGAGTAGTCGGGGGTGGGGGTGCGGAGCCATGTGTCCACCTGCCTGATCGATTTCATGGGAAGAAGTCACAGCTAGGGAAGCACAAGGCATCCCATACAACTCCTCATTGCACACAGCTGTGATGCCATTTGTCCATGCAACCTGCTTGTGGAAGAAGAGGGGGCTGTTGCTTTTAGATTAAGATTCATTGAGGGTCCTGAGCAACAGTGTGACCTTCATGTTGAAGCTTTTGATTTTGGGTTTCTCACCCAGCTTGCTTTGTGTAAAGGAGGAGAGAACAGGGTCTTGTTTCTTTGTACTATAAACAAAATGAATGTCTATCTTACATTTAGCTCTAGGACACATATCCTTGTTTAAGTGTGATTGAAAGGGTAGTGAGGCAAGGCAACTTTTCGGTTGACTTTTGTAAGAACATAGGAGTTTTTCGTTATCCACTGACTTTAGCTACAACTTGGCACATGTGGACCTCATTTCCCCTGAGAATTAACAAGAATGGGATTTAGGCCCTTCTCTGGCGGTTATAACTTAATCCAGAGCAACAGTGACCCTTCTTGTTCTCTCCTAATAGGATAAAGTGTCTCTTAAGCCTGTTTTCCCCTCTACAGGAAGAGCTAACTGCTGGCCTTTTTGGTCAGGCATGTATGTTGGTCTTACAGAAAGGCCAGGGACTTCTCTTTCCCTCAGAATATTTGGGAGATCAGCTTAACAAATTGCATGGTATGATGTCATGCAGGAATCAGAATGACTCGGCCTTGTGCCTGTTTGAATTCATACAAGCAGGATCATATGCCCTTTCTCCTGCTCCCTTTCTGGAAGTTGCCCAGGAAAGCCCACTCTCGAGGCTCCCACCAGCTGTTTCAGTTTTGCCTTAGTCCTCACTGAGCTCCAGCTCCCACCTTGACGCTTCTGTCAGGCACCTTCCCCTACCCCCTCCACTTCAGTGTGGGGACCAAGAGCCTTGACCGAGGAAGAACCTAAACACAGACACATACTGCATGTTTGCATGGCTCACAGGGAGTCGCTTTCCTCTCACCTCTGTGGACTAATATCTCTCTTTCTCTCTCTCTTCCTTTCTGTGTTTTTCTCTTCACACATTCTGTAGCTGCCTGAAAATGCTCAACCTGTGGTGAGTCCCTCTCTCCAGTTCACATGCTCGGGGAGTGGACCAGGCTAGGTTGGGATTGGCAAAGCCAAACATAATGCCTCAGGAACACTCAGTGGCTTCTGCATGCCACCTTGTGCTGTCCCCGCCCAGGCCGGGGCACTAGAGCTACAAGGTGGTGATGGGCAGGCCTGGGAATTCACCTGGGAATTCATCTGTTCCCTCTCTCCTTTCAAACCCACCACACTGCTGCCTCTTCCTGTCAAAACAGTATCCCACAGTATCCAAAATAGTCTCTTCATTTTTAGCTGAGCACATTTTTTTTCTGAAATTAACATGGCCAGATATTATCAGACAGAGAGGGACAGAGGTAAGAAGACCGAGTTACTGTATCAGTTGTATAATCAGAATCTAGTTACTCCTCACAACAGTCATTGCCAGATAATTTTACATTCTGTGGCTTGGTCTCTAACCTTGAAATTAGCAGCTTTGGAAAAATCTGTGACTTTTCTTTTTGGTTTAGCTGGTTTTTCCATCTGTAGAATATGAGTCTCTCTGAGTAAGAGAGCTACTTCTTGGGGAAAAGATGGACATTTTGTTGTTGCTGTTTTGAGTTTTTTGTTTGTTTTTCATTTACTGTCTTTTTTTTTCCCGCTTTTCTCTCCTTTTCCCTTCCTATAAGGGTTTAGTGGGCCATGGACTGACTTGACTAATGAGATATTGGGGCCTCTTGTTTCCACCCTCAGAAAAGTTTCCTTGAATGCATTTTTAGTTACAGCATGAGGTGTACTAGAGGGGAAGCCCTAAAGATTCTATGTTGGCTGAGGCACATTCTTGCTGGAAGACAGAGCACCCTTCCCACCCCTCTCCCTGGACACGGCCTTGACTTTCCAGGTGCTTGTGAGCTGTGGTCTGTTGCGGTCTGGAATCCTCCCCCACATTGTCTGCACGCATGGGATAACATTCTGTGTTGGTGATTACAGTCTGCTGGACTCTGTTCTGCCTTGTTTCTTCTTGTCTTCAGTGACTGGGTTGGGCACCAGTTTTTACCAGTCTTAAGCCAAGTTGCCTGCAGGGTTTCCCCAGTGGCAGGGTGTATTGAAGATAATACAATGCAGGGTTTGGTGGAGACAGAATTTGTAGTATTGCAGTACCAAGGAGTACATTTGGCCTATTTATTTACCAGACATGTGTCTGTGTAATCTGACATTGTCGTGATCGATATTTTCCTGTGAGATGTCAGTCACATGATCCTAACTGCCGAGGGCCTATCGTGTGCTCGTCTACTCTATGTTTGGAACTCTAGGGGGTCCCAAGGCCTTCCCCAAAGAGCTTAGGTGCAGTCTACCTGGAGAAGTAAGACATACATGCTTGAAAGGCCACATGTTATTGTCCCTTGAGAGGTCAGTGTCAACAGGGATGGTTAAGGAAGACTTGATGGATACTGTGGGGCTTAAACCCAGCATTAGAGCAAAGGAAGGGTGTACCAGCACAGCAGAGAAGCATAATACAGGAATAGCTGAAGGGAGAGAAAATCAAAGAATCAGCTGGAAGAAAACCCAAGACCCAGGAAGGATTCATCACTTGTCTTTCATCCTCTTCTGAGAATAAGACATCTGTATGGAGTCAGTCAGTGGACTGGTCGGGTGTCTGACGAAGTTTTAACAGGTCCTATTGCTGGTAGTCACCACAGAAACCAAAGAGCCAAAGAGCAGATTGCAGAGACCATTTCCTCGCGGGCAGCAAACTATTAAGAGCTTTGCTACTGCTGAAGTTCTAACTATAGTCACTAACAGAAATTAATCTAAAGCTCTAAACCACAGCTTATACTCTCCTCCAGTCAGGCGAATTCAGCTTTGCACATCAGGTTATGATAGGCTTATCAGTAGATACTAATTTTTATGTCTTGCCCTGGAGGAGATGAAAGAAAAATTCTATCATTTGAATTGGACCAAAACAGTATTTTGAACTTTTTAATGATTGCTCTTACTTAAAAACACCAAATCATTATCTTAGTACCCTCTGAAAAGAATAATAGAAATTGACTTAAATATTAGTGATCCCTCTGAAAATCATGGTCAACAGAGAACAGGTAGCTCTGCTGGAGTATTGGTGCTCCCATGAGATTTCATTCACCTTATTTAATAATTTCTGGACATTCACCTTGAAAAATGTCTGTTTTCTAAATCTTATGTACAAAAAAAAAGACCCTTTTTTTTTTTTAATCCTTCCCCAAGGATATTCCATTAAGGACTGAAAATAACCAAAAGTGTTAGTCATTTTTATTTAAAAGAAATTATGCAGTCTCTAAATACAAAGGACACTTTGTTTAGTGACTATATTGCCACCCATTAGTAGTACATCTCATGTGTCATCATACTCTTAGAAAATCTTTTTTAAGACTCTCTTAAGGACTTTCCTGGTGGTCCAATGGTTAAGAATCTCCCTGCCAGTGCAGGGGACACAGACAGGTTCAACCCTGGTCTGGGAAGATTCCACATGCTGCAGGGCAGCTAAGCTCGTGCAACACAACTACTGAAGCCCATGAGCCACAAAAAGAGATGCCACCGAAGTGAGAAGCCTGCCCACTGCAACTAGGGAAAGCCCTCAGGCAGTAACAAAGACCCAGCATGCCAAAATAAATAAATAAAATGTTTTGTTTTTTTTTTTTTTAACAAAACAGTATTTTTAAAAAATTGTTCCAAAAGTTTTTTTTTTTTAAGCCTCTCTTTGACCACCTGTTTCCAGCATCTCCATGTTTAATTCATTCAGATATGGTTAAAGCCCATCATTTTTCTGTGTAAACATCAATTTCTGCATTCTAGGAAGACACTTGATCCAAATTTTTAATAACTAGTCCATTGGGTATGGGAATACCAATAGGTCTGACTGAAAAAGGAAGGAATCTGAGCTACAGCGGAGGACTTAGGGGCTTAGGGAAGCAAGCAACAGCTCTTTATTTCTTTGTGAATACTTTTGATGTTAAACCCAAAAGGATTAGGCAAAAGAGCCAAAGACAAGTTTCTGAGAAAAGCTTTTCTTTCAAGGATCCAGCAATCCTGAGTTACACTTCCAGCTTCTCTACCCTCCATCATCTGTCATCTTTGACTCACTCACCACTTTCTGCCTCTGGCGTTCTCATTTTTTATGCATCAGCTTCTGGAAAGGGCGTCTTTTGTACCAGCTGTGCCACAGCCCTCGTCACGCTCTTCTGGAATAGTCACTGCCTGAGCAAGAGCGACTTCCAGTTCCAAAGACTGCAGTCCTGGGGCAGGGGGTTACCCAAGCCCAGGGATGTGGCGGAGCTGTGGCTGTCACCCAGGAGGCAGCACTTGGAGGGCTTATGAAGGGATGAGGCCCAACCCGCCACCCTAAACAGGGTCAGTCCTTGAACCCAGTCTAGCCCAGCAACAGCCTCAGAAAGCTGGCTGAGAAGGACCGTGCAACCTGCTGCTTCCTGAACTGTGGCACTGATCCTCCAAATGAAGAGTGGACTGTGCTGATTTCAGTCAAGAGATCTGGGCTCACCCAATTATTAGGGTCAGGGCTTCTCTTGCCTACACCAGGTAGCTGACCAGGGCTGGGGATGGAGGGCAGAGAGAATCCTTAATCCTTCATTGGTAGCATCGCGGGAGCCTCCTAGAGTTCCAGACGTCATACTTTGCTTGGCATTTGTTTGGCCTTAGTTTAGCTTCCATACCTGCTGACCACTAAAGTCGCATTAAATAATTTTGCCTTCTGTATTAAGTGGCAAACAGTGCATCTTTGAGGATCCCCAGCCTTGGTTCAATGTAAAGAAAGATGGCAGGTTGAGGTGTTAGACTAGGAAAGAAGCCTTCTTCATCCTTTCAAAAAACGCCTGCCTGAGCCCCGCCCTGCCTGCAGCCCTTCGATGATAGGGTTTGCAATAAAGCAGCCGTTTCCTTTGGGTTTCCCGGCAGACACTGCCCACTGCCTCCAGTGTGCGCCCCTAGATGGTGGGCGGCCCCGAGGGTGGGTGCAGTCCACAGAGGCAGGCAGGAAGCCGTGGGCAGCTGCAGGCTGACTTGTGATCTTCTTGTGCTCCAGGTGCTGCTGCTTCTTTAAGAGGAAAAGGAAGAAGACCACCCAGCGCCACAAGTGACCAGTGCCTCCCAGGAGTCCTCAGGCCTTGGGGACTCTGACTCGATTGCACCCGCAGCTCCTGCCATTTCTCATTGGAAGGGACTCCTCTGTGGGGGGAGGGTGGAGATCCAAACCAAAAAGAAGAAAACAGATGCCCCCAGAAGGAGCCAGCGAGGGCAGCCAAGGCCCAGTGGGTCAGTGGCCGCCCCTACCTGCCTAAGGCTCTGAGCAGGTCCCAGAGCCGCAGGTCCTCCACTGCTTGCCCTCTGGGCTGCCTGGTTGACTCTCCTTCCTATTGTTTACAGTGAAGGTGTCATTCACAAAAACTCAAGGACTACTATCCTCTTCCCACCCCTTGGTTTACTCCTGGTTCTTGCCCCACCCTCAACCCTTTCCAGCACATGAGCTAATGAGCTGAAGGCTTTGTCTGCTGGAGGAGTTTAAGAGGCTGGGGGTGTGGCCAAGAAGGTGGGAGGAAGGTGCAGGCCGAGCTGGAGAAGGACCTTCTCCGCCCACCAGCTGTGTTGGCGGCGCAGCTCCCTCTCCGTGCCTGTGCAGCCTCCACCCCCAGCTGACCGCAGGGTGCAGGTTACGCCCTCCTTCCCTCTTGTGAAGTTACACTGTAGCACGCAAGCTGTGAGAAATCTGCAGTCTACTGCCCCTGCGTGTTGGCGCTCTCAGCTTTCTTGACAAGCGAACTCTGTTCTCCAGACAGTAGTAGTAGAACGTTCGTTGCAAGTTGTTCTGAGCAAAGGAAAAGACTGACTTTATTGCACTTTTAGTTTTTTTCTTTTTCCTCTTTTTCGTTGTCGTTGTTGTTTTAACACAAAAAAAGAACCATGGCAGATGCATATTGTGTCTGGTTATATTGGGATTTTTTACTTTTTTTCTGTTTGGAGGGGAATGGGGCCAGCCAAGCCCTGCAGAGAGAACATGGGTCCAGAGGACATTCTCCGTGGAAAGGGCGGGGTCTGCAGCACCCGGAAGAGGAGGAGCCAAACTCTGCCCTTCTGAGTGAACCCTCAGGTTGGCGGGGAAGCATACTTGAATTTTCATTCGTCTTCTCGGCTGCTGAAGAGTGTCCCTCCCAGAGCCTCTTGACCTCATCAGCCTGCAGTTTGGACAGCCTCACTCTCCAGCACGTGGGAGGAGTCAAGCCAGACTGCTAACCAGGAGACGTTCATCCCAGAGAAGGAGATGCTTAACAAAACCGGAAATACCTGTTTCCTTCACTGCCAGGGACTTCCAATTAGATAGCCATGTGACTTCGTTAGTGACTCGGGGGACAAAATTAGTGATGAAACAGCCACCACCATATTACTACTTAGTGGACAAGAAGGAGGAAAGTGATCCTGCCTTCCAACTGCCAGAGGAAACCTCAGGATTTGGCTCATCGCAGGGGCCAGAAAATAAAATTGGTGTGTACTCTCTGCCCCAGTAGATGGGCTACAGCATTTGGGCTGGCCTGCCTGCCTTATCAGAAACCAAGCATCTGCAAGTCTTCTCCCAGCAGGCCCACAGCAGCAGGCTTAGGACTTAGTGGCTGGGGCTCTGAGTGAACAGGAGGGGCTGGGCTGTTGAGGGCCGGGAAATTCCAGGGGAAAGGAGACCGAAATGAAAGGTGTGAAGTCATCTGCTCACTTGGACGCTGACTCCTAGATCCGACAGCCACGTGTCTCGAGCCTGTTCTCCCCCGTCCACTCTCCACGCCCCCCATTCTGTAGACACACGACATGCTGCTGTGAAGGGTCTCGGTTCCTCATTCACTGCTTGAAAAATCAGCAGTGTGTGGAGTTAATCTCCTCATCTTGATTTTCATTTGAGTTGAGTGACTTATCCAAGTAGTGATTGCTCATTCCAGAGATGATCCAGGAGAACGGATTCAGTCCGTCAGAGAATGAGGTCTTGTATCTGGGGGTAGAGAGAGCTAACCATGGGAGAGAGACTGGTGACTTAGTTCAGGGGGCTTGGGAACATAGTAGTGCCTCTGGCTTGAAGTGGAGAGCTGTCTTTTGGACTGGAGGGTGTGGGCCTACTGTCTGGTAGTTGATATTTACCATGACAGGTCTCTTGATGTATCTTAGTGGAACAGTTACTGGGCTTCACTTGTGTTCCACTGGGCCTTGGCTGGGAAAGACCACTTCATTGGCTTCAAATTTGCCTAGCTAATATAAAGATTGTGATCTTTAATTTTTTAAAAGAAATTTTCCTGTAAATAAAACAGAATGGCTGGGAGATGCAGGGACACACCCCTTCCCCACAAGAATTTTGAATGTTGGGGTTTGCTTCCTTGACAGCTGGTGGTTCAGGCACTGTCACTGAAACTTAGTTTCTCAATTGGCATTTGGGTAACTTCTCAATTTGGGTAACTCTAACTTCCTGTAGAGAATCTTTACCTTCCACATCCCAGTATAGAAAAGGCCTTGCTTCTCAAGGGAGGGCAAGGGCAAGTGGTGAAGTCTGGCGCATGCCTGGCCCTCCATATTCCACTAGGTGCCTCCCCACTTCCACAAGGAAGGCAAGGGTAGTTCCCAGCTTGGCTGCAGGGCGGGCCCTCTTGAAGCTGGATTTATGACTTGGGGGGGGGGTCTTAAATTTGTTTTATGGAGAAGGCAATGGCACCCCACTCCAGTACTCTTGCCTGGAAAATCCCATGGAGGGAGGAGCCTGGTGGGCTGCAGTCCATGGGGTCGCCATGAGTCGGACACGACTTGCGCGACTTCACTTTCACTTTTCACTTTAGTGCATTGGAGAAGGAAATGGCAACCCACTCTGGTGTTCTTGCCTGGAGAATCCCAGGGGCGGGGGAGCCTGGTGGGCTGCCGTCTCTGGGGTCACAGAGTCAGACGCGACTGAAGTGACAGCAGCAGCAGCAGCAAGTTTGTTTTAAAGGCTGGCTCTTGGGGGACTGAGCCTGAGCAGCTGTGGGGGGTTCTTCCTAATGCACTATTCTCACCCTCAGCCTCCCACAAACCTCTTATCAGATATTTGATTTTTCATAACAAAAGTGAAACACCCAAATTTTTCTGGCATGCCAAGTAATGGTGATCCTCCCAGGGCCATTTGCACTCCAGGGTGGTTCCAGACCCCTGAGAGATTCTATTGTGATCTTTTTAAAAGAGTACCTAAGGAGTAATTTGGCCATCAGTTCCCTCCCCATCAGCACATCCCATCAGGGCCGCCGCCTCAGCCCTGTTGCTGTCGTTGCTTACCTCCATTTCTCGGCCAGGTCCTCTGGCATGGGCACTCCCTGCACCTACTGCCCACCCAAATCCACTTGCTCCATAGTCCGTGCACTTCCCCCACTTGACAGCCATGATACTTAGGGGTCTTCTTCAGGACTGATGCAGTTACTGCTGAGTTACCGTTAAGCACTAACAACAGCCGGGATTCTCCCAAGCCCTTCAGATTGCATCCTGAACAGATTGAGGCAAGCAGGCCAGGAATCCGCCAAGATGTAAACGGTCCTCCCTTGTGACTAGAGCGTGACCGTGTCTGTACAGTCTAAGCACGTAAGGGTCAACCACTTGCTGTGCATCCCTTGGCATTCCCCAGAGATCTCGCTCCAGATGGCGCCGCAGGGATGGAGCGTGTGCCAGCAGCAGCGTGCTCTCGTAACTGCCTTCATTAACATGCTCCTGCCATTTGGGGTCTGTCCAGGAGGAAACGGTCTGGGAAGGTACAAAGGTGACTAGGTTGGCCTTAAATTAAAGCCCCACTGTACTTTGGAATGCAGGGGTAACAGCAGAGAGCAGGATTCTGAGTTTTCCAGGAGAAGGGTTGATTGCCTGTTCATTCTCAGTGAACTCCATAGAAATAGCCCCTGCCATTAGCCAGAAAAGGTGTCCATCGCCTCGAAAGTACCTTCCAACTTAGTTCACTGGAAATGTACGTTGGGAGTACATATTCAGTGTTTGTTCTCAGTGTTAGTAGCCACTTTTGTTGTCAGAAATAAGTGAGGGTGACATTATGTCAGAGTGGTTACTAAAGATCATAGCCTTAACCTTTTTTTATGCAAAAGACAACCTGTCTCTCTTCCAGTGAGCCGCATGGCCTGCAGTTTTCAAAAATAAGTGCTTTCATGGCAGCCTAGAAAGAATCTCCTCTAAGGAAACTCATCTTTCATTTAATGCATGTCTCTATGCCTCCTGTGTCCCAGTCACCTCTTCTGTTCCCACACTGACACCAGAATTCATTCTCAGTGAACTGCTCTGCCAGTGTTGTCTCCAGTGTCAGAGCCACGTTAGGGCTAGAATTTCTCAGATCAGGAGCTTGCAGTGCCATACAGCCAGCATGGCCTTTGCTAGGCCACTGCCACCATCCCCACCGCTGATCCAAGGTGGGCAGATGAATTCCAGAAACCTTTAGGGGGCCAGGATGACTCGGCACCCCATCTGGACTGATGTGAGCAACAGGCACTTTTCTCTGGGGTTCTTGCTTTTGCCAACTTCAGGGCTCCAGGAAGGTCCTGCCTAGAGGCTGACAGCCAGAGACTTCCAGTCTTCCTCCTTATGGTTTGCTAGGAATCAAAATGGAATGCCTGTGGGTTGTATTTTTTTGGGTGGGGAAAGGGAGTGATTTTGTTTATGAATAAGGAAATCATGGCCCCTTTGAGGGTTTGCAGGATCTTAAGCAGTGTTTTAGCCACAAGTAAGGAATCTTGGAAATCTTTGATCAATTAAGCAGTCTTTAAAATCTGTTTTTCCTAATTCCTTTTGCAGGTGACTGAGTGCAAAAGGTTTCTCCATTGTATTCAAAATAGTAAGTAGGTTCCCTGGGTATAGACAGTAGTAGTTGACATATTTCCTTAAAAAAGCAACCAAGAAGTCCACTCCAATGTGTATTTGTAGCTCAGCTTGTATTACAAAGGAAAAAAGTGAACATGTACTCCATATATTTCTAGTTTGGTTACCAAACTCCATGTTATAAAAGAACCTCAGTTCTGTGGACGGAATTTATTTTGCTGTTGTTCTTGTACTCCTCATGATCATCTTCCCAGTGCCATCACCACCTTTGTCCATGGTAAGAAGTGGGGATGTCGTGCAGTCGTCCCAGTAACACACAAGAGGACAGCTGTCCCGACTGCCCCTTTCCCGCAAATCCCTTCTTTCAGAGCAGGTGAGACATTTTCAGTGTTCCCCTTCATGAGTTCCAGACCAAATCCCAGGCCAGCCCTTACACGGAAAGCTTTTCTAAGAGGCTTATCAATCTGTTAGGAATGTCTCAGGAAGATGAGCCATTTCTTGGGGGGGAGGGGTGGGGGAAGGGGAGGACTATACAGATGGGTGTGTGTGGTTGCATTTGTATGCCTCTGTGTGTGTGTGTGTGTGTGTGTTTGCACATGCCAGCGCTCATCTGTATCCATTTCATTTCCATAAAGACAGCCCACCTTGAAAAAAAAACAACAGCCCAGGCTGCTGGACCATGTGTTCCTGAATATTTTCAGAAGTAAACAAGAAACAAGTGAGTTTCTAGTGTAGCAGCAAGCTCTGGGAATGAGCCCCATTTATCAAGCAGAAGAGTAAACAGAAAAATAAGATGAAACCAAAAATATTATAAGCTTCTCTCCCCCCCCCCCGCCCCCCCCCCCCCCCCAACCACCC
>SJYT01067889.1:488631-504493 GCA_006410635.1 Cephalophus harveyi | reverse complement strand
CATGGAAAATAATGTTGATTCAATTCCCATTGGATGTATACATGCTCTAATTTATTATATTATTATTTTGTCTGTTTCTTACATCTTTGCCCATTGTACTTTTAAAAAGATGTTGGGATGTTGATTGCAGTTTTTTTTAAGACTAGATAATGTATAAATCAGCTGTGGAAATCAGTTTTAATTGATGTGTGGATGTGATTATTGTTAAATGCCTTTTTTTTTAACCTTTTATTTTAGATACGTAATATTGTTTCATAAACCCTGGCACTGGTCTGCAAAGCTCAGCTGTGAAAATGAAACTTGTAGTATTTTTAAACATGAATGTCAATTTCAGGTGTATTTGAAATGGTTCCTCCAGGAGAGAGATTTGTACACCATTTAGTAAAAACTCCTCTGCGGAGGAAGTAGCCTTCTTTGAAGTGAATGGAAACGGGCCTTGATATTATCTCAGAGTAGCCCATTTCCTAGGGCACCATGGAAAACACAAATGTGATCTTTAAGTATACCTCTTCTCCAGTCTGGGGAGGAAAGGACTCAGTTTGCACCCTTTTGTATGTAAAATAAAATGTCTTACCTTTCTTGGCTAATTTTGCCTGTTTGGTTGGTTGGTTTGGTTTTAACTTCTCCTGGTTCATTTGTAACTTTCCCGCTAGGACTAACTTCAATATGATTGAAGGCTCCAGGAATGAAAACAATGCCTGATATTTTCACATTCTTGCATCATTCTCTTGGGTTGAACATTGTTCTAGCCAGTGCATCACTTTAAAGATAAACATTTCTGGAAGAATTGGACATTCATCACTTACTAGTTGCTGTATCCTTGTGGTTCTTCAGTGCTAGAATACCAGGAAGTTAAGATCTGCTCTGAAACAACTAGGAAATGGCAGTTTTGTAATTCTGCTCTGCTAATGAGGAACATCCGGAGAAGGCAATGGCACCCCACTCCAGCACTCTTGCCTGGAAACTCCCATGGACGGAAGAGCCTGGTGGGCTGCAGTCCATGGGGTCGCTGAGTCAGACACGACTGAGCGACTTCACTTTGACTTTTCACTTTCATGCATTGGAGAAGGAAATGGCAACCCACTCCAGTGTTCTTGCCTGGAGAATCCCAGGGATGGCGGAGCCCAATGGGCTGCCGTCTGTGGGGTCGCACAGAGTCGGACACGACTGAAGCGACTTAGCAGCAGCAGCAATGAGGAACATCAAAACAGACCGAAGGTGAAACTATGATGTAACTATGTAACAATCTAAAATCACCAGTGCAAATACAGCACAACCACCAATCTGGCCAAGATTGTCTGGTTCCAGTTTTTCCTATTACTACTCAATACTACTTAAATGGTCTTCCTTCACTAATGAAAAACACCTGTAAGATCATCATTAGCGGGCTTCCCTGGAGGCTCAGTGGTAAAGAATCCGCCTGCCAATGCAGGAGTGAAAGCGAAAGTCACTCAGTCATGTCCAACTCTTTCCGTCCCCATGGACTATACAGCCGTGGAAGTCCCCAGAGCAGAATATTGGCGTGGATAGCCTTTCCCCTCTCCGGGGATCTTCCCAACTCAAGGACTGAACCCAGGTCTCCCGCATTGCGGGCAGATTCTTTCACCAGCTGAGCCACCAGGGAAGCCCGCCAATGGTCAGGGAAAATCTGAGAAGCAACTAAGCCCATGCACCACAACTACTGAGCCTGTGCTCTAGAGCGTGGGACCCTCAACTACTGAAGCCTGCACGCCCTAGAGCCCCTTTAACGCAACAAGAGAAGCTACTGGAATGAGAAGCCCACTCACCGTAAGAGTAGCTCCCGCTAACCACAACTAGAGAAAAGCCTGCGCAGCACTGAAGACCCAGCACAATCAAAAAAAAAATCATCATGAAAGAAAAACTTCATACTGAGCACTATATCCATCAAGCTTATTTTTTCCCCACAAGTCGGGGGTTGGGGGGGTTCGCTGGTGGAAGAAGGCTATTTGAGCATTAGTTCCTCTTTTGGTGAAAGGCTGCTTTGAAAACTAGCTTGGTAAACAATTTTTCTCAGTGTTCAGCAGCGGGCCAGGATCCTCTGTCCATGGGATTCCCCAGGCAAGAATATTGGAGTGGCTGCCATTCCATTCTCCAGGGGATTCTCCCGACCCAGGGATGGAACCCAGGTCTGCATTGCAGAAGATTCTTTACCATCTCAGCTACCTGGGAAGGTTATACGGTGAGTACCCTGAGTTTTTGAAGGTTATCACACTCAAACCCAATTCGGTAGTGACTAGTCTTTGGCCCACACGGACAAGGACAAGTGTCTTCTTGCCCCATCCACAGACTTCCTAACCTAAAGCATTGGTCACCAACTGCCAAACGACTTCCACTCCCATAAAGGCGGGGCAGGCCACTGGCTCTGTCTGCTGGGGCTTGTAGTCTCTTCAGCAGCCCAATCCCTGGGCTCTTGGAGGCGGTGCCACCTTCCGCTGATCCCTTCCCATTGATGGGTATCAGCGAGCGGCGGAGCCAATGAGGCTGCAGTAACGTGGCAGCCACCCACGAGCCGGCGTCTCCGCCCGCCCCGGTCAGCGAGCCGGGCTCCGCCCCCCGTCGGGACCTACCATCCGGCGCCCAGTTAGAGGGGGGGAAATGGGGCCCGCCTCCCTCTCGGAGTCCTGCAGGAGCCCCGGGCCCCCCCGGATGCCCTCGGTGGAGGCGCTGGGTCACACGTCGCCGCATCCCCACCCTCTTCCGGCCTCGGCGCCCGGGCCGCGCTAGCTTCTCCCGGTGGATGCTGCGCCTCTCGGAGCGGAACATGAAGGTCCTATTCGTCGCCGCCCTGGTTGTGGGCTCCGTCTTCTTCCTGCTGTTGCCTGGACCATCCGCGGCCGATGAAAAGAAGAAGGGGCCCAAAGTCACTGTCAAGGTCTGGCCTCCCCTCTCCAGATCTGCCTGGCGAGGCCCGCGCGGGCCTCGCCTCCAGTGTTCAGGCCCAGCTGTTGACATGTGTCCGGAGCTTGGGCCTGATGTCCTTGGCTTTGGCTCTGCCCCTCCCTAGTCTCCCTACTTTGGCCTCTTGTTACCTGGGCAATCCTCACGCGCTCAGACTGGAGAATGACGCGGACCCTCCCCGATCGCCCGGCCCTGACCCAGCATGCCCAGCTGGGGCTTTGCAAATACCCCTGGTGCTAGGGAAATGGTGAAAGATCGCGTCTGCCAAATTGTTAGTCCTTTCTCTTCTTAGGCCAGATTTTAGTCACTTCCAATTCCAAAGCACAACAGTGTAGTTTAAACCTGAGTGGTGTGCTTGGGCTCCCCTCTTTATGGTTTTTTTATGTTAATTTTTAGAATCTGGCAGACACTAGACAGGTTCTGTAGAAAAGAAAGCCCTGCCACAGATCCATCCTGGGATGGATTGATTTATTTAAAGCAAAGGTTGTTACCCAGAAGTGAAAAGAGAGTGTAAACTAACATATCGAGCATTCATTAGATTCTCGTGGGGTTTTTGTCGCCACCAAAATCAGATGCAGAAACACTGCTATTAAAATATGGTTCTGTTTTCTCTACCATCTTCCGGGTAGTTTCTTGGCCCTTCATTCCCTAGGAGGACCCCTTTTAAGATGCTGAGTTTTAAATGGCCTTTTTCCCTCAGGTGTACTTTGACCTGCGAATTGGAGATGAAGATATAGGCCGGGTGGTCATCGGTCTCTTTGGAAAGACTGTTCCAAAAACAGTGGATAATTTTGTGGCCTTGGCTACAGGAGAGGTAAGTGGCTGGAGGCAGGGTAGCCAAACTCAAAGGCAGTGAAGTTTGGCAAGTATGGCTGACAGCAAACTGAACGTGGCCCACCCATAGCAGTGGCCCTCACAGAGTACCAGCTGCACCCTCTGGCCCTGGGAATCCAGGAGTATCGTGTCTTGGGAGAGTTTTAAAAACTAAATCCAGAATTAGAGGGTTGTTTTTTTTTTTTTGGGAGAAAAATATTCATCTTTGAGATCTTGGTTATTCATCTTTGAGTAACTAAAGGAAACATCTAGAGAAACTAGCTTGTGGCCTCTGCACTAGAGTGAGAGGCCTAGAGCTTTCCAGGTTTTAAGGAACTGAATTCCTCATTTAAGAAAGTTTGCATTCCAGCTTCCTGTTGCATCAGCAGGTAATTTTTCTTTTTTTCTGTCAGTTTCTTTGCATTTCTTCCTCTGATTAGATTAGGAAATGAAAGGGGAAAGCTAGAGGCATTATGGGGAGCCTGGTGGGCTGCCGTCTATGGGGTCGCACAGAGTCGGACACAACTGAAGCGGCTTAGCAGCAGCAGCAGAGGCATTATGTGAAGGGGAATTGTATAAAGGCCCAGGAATGTGGGATCTCTGCCTTTCCTGTCCTGGACTTTGGTCACTAGTCACCCAGTAGCACGTTGAAGGATGGATCTGTGGCAGGGCTTTCTTTTCTACAGGGCCTGTCTAGTGTCTGCCTCGTGCCTCATGCCACGTTCTCACCTTCCTATCCCTTTTTCTAGAAAGGATTTGGCTACAAAGACAGCAAATTCCATCGCGTGATCAAGGACTTCATGATCCAGGGTGGAGATTTCACCCGGGGAGATGGCACTGGAGGTAACTTCAAGTCCTCTGGGCATAGGGGTGTCTCAGGGCAGCCCCCAGGACTGGAGGGCCAGGGAACCCAGGACAGAGGAGAGGGAAGAATGGGTTTCAGGCAGACGTAGGAGCATTTGCGCAGCTGGCCACCATGCTGATCCAGCCTCTGACATTCCCCACTGTACCTGCTGGGGGGAGGGAAGCAAAGCAAGACACACCTGCAGGTGATTGTAGGTCAGGTATACAAAGCTCGTGTGCTGACTTTGGAGGCCCCAACAGAACTGAGAAAAAATTGCTTTCCTTGGCAGTCTCTCACCAGAGAGCACTTGACAAGAGCTGCCAGTCTGACCCCTGCACTCTTTGCACAGTAGGACAGACAGACACCCTGGACTAAGCCGCAGGTGTCAGCACACTTGGGTGTGCAGCCTGTCGTTCTCTCAGACCGCAGCTGCAGCTCACCCAGCCGATCAGTGTTGACTGGGCCAGGCTCTGTGGTGGGTGCTGAGGATACAAAACAAAAACAAAATCAGTGGGACAGCAACTCATTTTCACTTCCAGTACCTGAAGAGTCACAGCCAGGCTGTGACACAGCTTTTCGGGCTCATGCTCTGCCCTCAGGTTATCATTTAGGTGGGAAGAACTAGGAGAAATCACTAGGAAAGTGACAGAAGATGTCGTAGTTGGCTGGACGAGAAGCACAAGCAGCCGTGGTCCAGAGCACTGCGTTCGTGGGTCACACGCTGCTGAGTGTCGGCCACCTTCTCACTTTGTGACCGCAGGCAAGCAAGGCCTCTGAACCTCAGTTTCCTCGTCTGTAGAGTCGGGTGTCAGGAGTTGTGGGTGCTGGGGGTGGCGAGGTGAGATTTTGAGCGTGCAGCACCCAGCGAGTGGTAAGGAAAGCCAGCCATCCTCAAAGCGCTGACAAGCGAAGGACTCACTTAGGGCCAGGTGAAAGTGATAGCCACTTAGTTGTGTCTGACTCTTTGCAACCCCATGGACTGTAGCCCGCCAGGCTCCTCTGTCCATGGAGTTCTTCAGGCAAGAGTACTGGAGTGGGTAACCATTCCCTTCTCCAGGGTATCTTCCTGACTCAGGAATTGTCTCCCACACTGCAGGCAGATTCTTTACTGTCTGAGCCACCAGGGAAGCCCACTTTGGGCCAAGGTGATCAAGAAATAGGCTTGCAAACATGAGGATTTGAGCTGGGTCCTGACTGGGGAGAATTTGAATGGGCAGGGAAGAGGCAGGGTTAAGGCATGTGTTCAGCTCTGCGGCAGGGGCTTGGTTGAAGGTGGGTCAGGAGGGTGGAAGTGGAGCTCCCACCAGGAGCCCAGAGTGGCAGGCCGGGGCCAGGCCTAGGACCCAGGGCTTTGTCCTCCAAAGAGTGAAGATCTGCTGAAGACTTGAATGGGAGCAAGGCCTGCTGGCAGGGGAGTTTTGAGGGATAATGTGGTGGGTTCAGAACGTGGGTGCAGGGGAAGCAGACTGGCAGGGGGTTGGTTCAACCACCCGTGCACCAAGCAAGAGAGCGTGAATCCAGGGAGGATTCCTACCGGGTGAGAGCAGAGATTTGAGAACCAGCCCACCTTGATTTGAACTCTAGTACTGCTGCTTCCCAGCGAGGGTATCTTGTGTATCTTGCCTTCATTATCTTTGAGGAGGGGGCTCTCAGGGCCTGCCTCACGGGGTGGGTTTTGTTTAATGGGTCAGATGCTAGAACCAGCCCTCTGGCACCCCATTCCCACTCTGAGCCTCAGCTGTAATTGCAGCTGGGGGAGCGGGCAGCACCGAAAGCATGCAGAGGGGACGTGTCAAGAGAACAACCGACGTCTGGAGAGAGACGACCAAGTATATTGAGTTTACAGCCTTCACTATCCATTGAAGTTTGGAACTCCTTGTATCTTGGGAAAGTGATGGGAGCTAAGTGTATATATAGGTTTGGGGGTTTTCTGGATAGCAGCAGTAGTCAAAATCCTGCAGTTGGCTGAGTTTTACAAAGGATTCTCACATGGGAATCTTTTCTTAAGGGGTTGACAATTTTCTTTTTACATTTCACAATACACATAAAAAGAGCTTATTTTTGGTCCCACTACTCCCCTCCAGAACTATCCTCAAGAGGCTGTCTGGTTGAGTCATGAAGGAGGAGAAAAAGGTTTCATATGCACATAAGTTTGAAAGGTGTTAGGTAAAACAAAGTGAAAATCTCTCCTTTGCTGCTGGGTTTCTTGGGGCCTTTAGTGCACAGACTCTCACAGGGACGGAGGAGGGTGCAGCGTTTTCCCTGGGACCTAGCTTTGGGAGTTGAAGTTAGGCTCTCTGGAAGGTCGGGGTGGGTAGAGATGTGCTCTTCGCTTCTGTCTCGCTCCCAGGCCCCAGACCCTCCACACACAGACATAGTACACACACTCAGCCACCTTTTATTTTGGGGTTCAGTTGTCCATGAGGCTCTTGACTTTCCAGAACATGGCAGCCCCTCCCCATTTATCTCTCTTCCTGCTTGGGGCTTCCTCAGCATCTTCTGTGCTCTTAGGAAGAAGAGCTGGTCAGCTGTAGCAGTCCTTTTCTGGAGGGTTCTTACCCTCCCCTGCCCCCTACATCCTGCCCAGCACCTCTTCTCCACTGAAGTTTCCACGGCAGGCCTCTGAGGCCACATCCAAGGCCGTTTCTAATATCTGCCTTACTTAGAGCCATCCAGCTGTCTTCTCACATCATGTGTACTGTTCACTCAGCCTGGCCTCATGCCCCACTGTGGCTGTCACCATGGTTTGGCTCCAGGGCCAGAGGGTGGGAAGTGGGTACGCGTGTCCTCGTCCTCCACTAGGGCCTGGCCTGGCAGGAGTACAGGTTGGGCCTCTAGAATCCTCACCCCAGAGATCTGCTTTGCTGCCCACCACCCCCACCCTAGCTCCCTGACCTACTCTTTCTTCTCAGGTAAGAGCATCTACGGTGAACGCTTCCCCGATGAGAACTTCAAGCTTAAACACTATGGGCCCGGCTGGGTGAGCATGGCCAACGCGGGCAAAGACACCAACGGCTCCCAGTTCTTCATCACGACAGTCAAGACTGCCTGGCTAGACGGCAAGCACGTAGTGTTCGGCAAAGTTCTAGAGGGCATGGTGAGTTTGGGGGGCTGAGGCTATCTCTGGGCAACCCCCCCTCCCCCCCCACCGAGATCTGACAAAGACCAGGGCAGGGCATCCATATACTGTATCCCTTTCCCAGAAGGGAACATACAGATTCAGACCAGTTTTTTTATTTGTGCAAATCTGGGATGAATTTTGAATCAACAGCCTACCTCTATGCCCCCAAGTTCTTTTTCTTGTTTCGGCCCTGGCATGCAGGATCTTAGTTTCTCGGTGAGGGATTGAACCTGCGCCCTCTGCACTGGGCGAGTGTGTTCTTAACCACTGGACTACCAGGGAAGTCTTGCCCCCAAATTCTAAATTCCTCCAGGCCCTAGGCAGAGGCTGACCAGGAGGCCCCTTTGAGGCTTCACAGGTAAAGCTCCTTCATCCTGTCACTCACTCAGTCATGTCCTGGCTCCACCATTAGTTGTACAGGGCCAGCTGGACACGCTGTCCTGGAGAAGCCACTTGGTACCCACTCCCCACCCCCCCACTCCCTCCCCAGCATACCCTAGCCCAGCCTGGGTGGTGCTTCAGAGGATCAAAACTTCTGCATCCTCCTGTTGTCAAAGCTGGATTCTCTTGAGCCGGGTGGGCCCCTGGTCACGACGCCCCTAGGATTTTGGTGCCTCGTGGTTTGTACGCTGTTCCTCACGTGTGGGTCTCAGCTCTCCCAGCTGCACACTGGGGCGTGTGCCCCTGGCGGGGCAGGCATGATACTCTGCCTTCCTCCGCAGGATGTAGTACGGAAGGTAGAGAGCACCAAGACCGATGGTCGGGACAAGCCTCTGAAGGACGTGACGATCGCAGACTGTGGCAAGATCGAGGTGGAGAAGCCCTTTGCCATTGCCAAGGAATAGGGCCCCAGGGACCTCTTCCCTTTGAGCAACTGTCTGTGTGGCCCTGTCGCCCTCCCAGGGGTGAAGACAGCCCGCCACAGGGCTCCGTGCTGCGCTGGCCCCAGGGCTGGCATCTTGCGGGGCGGGCCCCTCCCCTCCCATTCCACGGGCCCAGTTTTGTAACAAACTCCTACCAACACTGACCAATAAAAAAAAATGGTGTTTTTTTTTAGTAATCTGTGTATGTGCTGGGTTCTGGGCCCTTCAGCACCTCCTTCCAAGCCTAGCGCCAGCTGGACTGGGGCTCCTACGGCAGTGGTGCCAGTCCCCTCCTCGGGCGCCTGCACCCTTTCCCCAGGTGTGCACAAAACCGCAAGCCGGCGCTTCTGGCACTTGCTTCTAAACCTCGCCAGCTACTGAGCCTCCACCTTTGCACGCCCTCCCCTCCTCCTAGTGTAGGGGGAGGGGAGGGCATGCACCTGCACCTTTTCATGAAAGTGCTGGTCGCTCAGTCGTGTCTGACTCTTTGCGACCCCATCCATGGACTGTAGGCCACTCGGCTCCTCTGTCCATGGGGTTCTCTAGGCAATGCTAGAGTGGGTTGCCATTCCCTTTTCTAGGGGACCTTCCTGAACCTGAGTGTCCTGCAGTGCAGGCAGATTGGTGGGCTATGAAAGTTATCAAGGAATTCTCCCTTGATTCCCTGCTCTGGCCCCTAAGTTCTAGGATTCCACTACCTCAGATACCAGTGCAGCTGAGTTCTGAGCCCAGAGGGGTGAGACTGGTGAGTCCTGGGTCCAGGCCAAGGGTGACCCAGCTTGAGGACTGAGGCACATGATTGTTCTGGCAGGTGGCCTAAAAGCTTCTGCGCTGGTCAGGGCGTCGGTGGCATTGGAGCAGGGTGACGGGCGGCCTCCGGCTGGGCTTCGGCTATGCTGGCATTGAAGCCGTAGAGGCCCTGGAGCACGCCGTGCACCACCACGTTGGGCAGAGGCTCTAGGACAGAAGAAAACAGGAGGAAGGGGTAGGGGCAAGAGAAGGTGTGGGGTGGCCTGCAGCTCCCTGAGTTCCTGCCCGGGGAACTGGACGGCACCTCCCCCCATCACTGCCACCACCCCTCCCCCCACTCCCGGGAACAGGAGGAGCCTGTGCCAAGGCAGCAGGTAGCAGGTGGCCACTCCAAATGAGGCCTTGGCATTTCCAGTTCACTTTCTGTTCACATCTATGGTAAAGCCAGGCTGGTGAGGAATGGAGAGCAGGGGAGCCGAGCTCATTTCACCATGTCTGGTCCCCGGAGAATACAAAGACTACAGGGGCAGCAGGGAGGTGTGGCCCCAAAGGAGGGCAATAGGGAGATGCTGCCCGGGCTCCTGAAAGCTGAGAGACACCAAGTTCACCCTCACTCCCACCCTGCTACCTGGGCCCTAAATGAGGATTCTAAGTCAGGAGGAACCATCTCACCTGGGGATGGGATGCAAATGTAAGGATCCATGGGGAAGCTGACGACAGGCCGGTGGTACAGCTGTGAGCTAAGAAGAAAAGGGGTCATGAACAGTGGAGGGGGAGGCAGAGAAAAGTCTCAGGTTGGATGGAGACTAGGAACTGATGTCACCAAAGACCCGCAGGGGAAAAGTGGGCAGTGCTATCAGGAGGGACAGGCCGGAGGCGGGAGGCACATGGCCACGAGGGGGCAGCAGGAGCCCAGGGCAGATGGAGACTTGGCCTTGCCCGTTGTTGCCAGGCAGGCACTCCCCCAGGGAGCTTAAGAGAGTGGCTGTGAACTGCCTGGGGGAGCCTGAGGCAAGGGTGGAGATGCGGAAGCCCAGACTTTCACCTCCCAGGGGACTGCTGCTTCTATTTGTAACAGACTTAGTTCCGGAGGCAGCTAGGGTAACGAAGGTGCTCCAGAGAACAGCCCCTCCACTGGGTCAAGAAAATGACCAAGGAGGTCATATCTCAAAGAGGAAGGACCAGGCTATGGCCTGATAGATATAAGGAAAGGGGCTTGGCCTCCTCACCTGCTGGCTGAGGAGAGCCCCCAGCCCCCCAGCCCTGGGGCCCCTCCCACGTCAAGCCTCTGTAGGGATAGATGCTCACCCCCAGTTGCTGGCCTTGGCGTCTGTGGGCCAGTGCCGAAGACTCAGGAATTCCAGTAGCTCCTTGGGCACATCCTGGTTCAAGCATAGGATGCCCTGGAGAAGAGAACAGAGGAAACCTGTAATCAGATTGAGCCATGTAATACGCAGAGCCCGGTGCAAAATGAAAACCTGGGGCCCTTCCGATAAAGAAGTTCAAGACAGCCAGAGCAGAGCATTAAACCAAGCTAGAGCCCTTCTGAGCACCAGCCCCAGGCGACTACACAGATGGGCCCATGAAGCCTGCCTGGCCTGTAATCGGGCGTAACGGTGCAGGAGAGAGGGGTAGCACATGATCTCACTCTGGAGGGAATGAGAACAAGCCTGCATCTTACTGGGATCACCTGCTGGCCCCTCACTCAATCCTACCAATTCAGAGAGGGATGTTGAGACCCACTGTGCGTGAGTGCCAAGTCACTTTAGTCATGTCCGACTTTGTGACACTACAGACTGTATTAGCCTGCTAGGCTCCTCTGTTCATGGCATTCTCCGGACAAGAATACTGGGGTGAGTTGCCATTCCTTTCTCGAGGGAACCTTCCCAGAGTTCGAACCTGCATCTCTTGCGTTGCAGGTAGACTCCTTACCACTGAGCCATCAGGAGAAGCCCCTTACTGTTTAGAAAATTGAGGCTTAAAGTATCGCCAATAAATATGGGTCCCTCTCACCCCATGTCCCCAAACCTCTCTGTTTGGCCCTTTGGTCCTGTGGACTGAGGGGCAATAGAGTGAGACCCACACAAACCTGGATATAGGCCTCCAAGCCCTGCCGCCGCTGCTCCAGACCTCTGGTCCTCCAGTTGGGCAGGCGTTTCGAGGGGAAGTCCGGCACTTTGTACAGTTTCTTGATCTGCCAGGAGGTTACCACGGTGCGATCACAGCATCCAGGTGGAGCCCTCAAGCTCGCTTCATCCCAGCCAAGAGCCCTCCCCAGTCCTCCCCGCCGCCACCACCCCCAAACTTCAGGCTCTATCCTGAGACACACCCGCGTGGTGAGTGGCGGTTGGGACAAGTGCGAGAGGCGCCCCCAACTGCCCCCCTCCGCCCCCAAGAGCCAGGACGCCAGACCGGCCGCCCAGGGGCACGAAGAGCACAGGCTGTGACCTGCCCGACTTTGCGCCCTTTCCGCAGCCCGCGGGGACGTCTGTGTCCAAGACCTGAGTTCCCCTGGGCCTGGGGAGGTAATGAGAGTGGCAGAGACCTCCGGGGGCCGGGCAGGAGCCGGGCCGGGGTGCGTGGTCGGTGGTGGGCGCAGCCTTACCCGCTTGTGGAGCGCGTGGAACTCGCTGTAGCGCCTCTGCACGACGTGTCTGCGCCCGCGGCACAGCACCTCCACTCGGAACACCTGGCGGACGCCGGCGGGCAGCCGGGTGCGCGTCAGACCCGGCGCGAGGGCGCAGCCGGACCCGCTCCCGGCGACGCCCCCAGCCCACCCTCCGGCCGCAGAAGCACAAAGCGGCCTCCAGGGACCCTCCCACGCTCCCACACACTTGGGGACTCTGCCCGTTCGAACCTGCATCTCTTGCGTTGCAGGTAGACTCCTTACCACTGAGCCATCAGGAGAAGCCCCTTACTGTTTAGAAAATTGAGGCTTAAAGTATCGCCAATAAATATGGGTCCCTCTCACCCCATGTCCCCAAACCTCTCTGTTTGGCCCTTTGGTCCTGTGGACTGAGGGGCAATAGAGTGAGACCCACACAAACCTGGATATAGGCCTCCAAGCCCTGCCGCCGCTGCTCCAGACCTCTGGTCCTCCAGTTGGGCAGGCGTTTCGAGGGGAAGTCCGGCACTTTGTACAGTTTCTTGATCTGCCAGGAGGTTACCACGGTGCGATCACAGCATCCAGGTGGAGCCCTCAAGCTCGCTTCATCCCAGCCAAGAGCCCTCCCCAGTCCTCCCCGCCGCCACCACCCCCAAACTTCAGGCTCTATCCTGAGACACACCCGCGTGGTGAGTGGCGGTTGGGACAAGTGCGAGAGGCGCCCCCAACTGCCCCCCTCCGCCCCCAAGAGCCAGGACGCCAGACCGGCCGCCCAGGGGCACGAAGAGCACAGGCTGTGACCTGCCCGACTTTGCGCCCTTTCCGCAGCCCGCGGGGACGTCTGTGTCCAAGACCTGAGTTCCCCTGGGCCTGGGGAGGTAATGAGAGTGGCAGAGACCTCCGGGGGCCGGGCAGGAGCCGGGCCGGGGTGCGTGGTCGGTGGTGGGCGCAGCCTTACCCGCTTGTGGAGCGCGTGGAACTCGCTGTAGCGCCTCTGCACGACGTGTCTGCGCCCGCGGCACAGCACCTCCACTCGGAACACCTGGCGGACGCCGGCGGGCAGCCGGGTGCGCGTCAGACCCGGCGCGAGGGCGCAGCCGGACCCGCTCCCGGCGACGCCCCCAGCCCACCCTCCGGCCGCAGAAGCACAAAGCGGCCTCCAGGGGCCCTCCCACGCTCCCACACACTTGGGGACTCTGCCCGGTGCAGTCAGTCCCTCAAGAGCCGGGGCCGCCGTCGGCAGGGCTAGCAAACCCCAGCGGCCCAGAAACCCTCGACAGGGTGTCCCCCGACCTCCTGGGCCGCCGCGCTCGGGCGCCGGAGCCCGGAGTGCAGGGTCCCCATTGCATTCGCCGCGGGGAAATTCGGTGGGTCCCCGCGCCCCTTCCCAACCACTGCCCCTGCTCACCATGTGGCCTTTCTCGGGGCTCTGCCGGGTGCCCTCGGCCTCGGGCCCCACCGACGGGATGTGAACTTCCAGCATCAGCGCGCCGCTCGCAGCAGAACTCTCGGAAAGCGGACCCTAGACCCCTGGGGCCCGGCCCCGCCTCCTCGAGCCTGCAGGCCCCGCCCCGGGCGTTCCCGCGCGCCGCCGGGTCCTGCAAGGGGCCGATTAGGCTGGACCCCCGGCGGCGGGAAGCGGGCGCGGCCCTCTGAGCCCTAGTGGGGCGGCAGTGAGTAGGGACCTTTCAGCAGAGAGGCATCTGTTTGTCAACGTGTCCACATTCATCGAGTGCCCAGTGATTGCCAGGATTGCGGGCTAGCTCTGTTTCACCTGCTCTTGTTTGAACGCCTAGTAAGGATTGTAAGCACCTATGGATGCTGGGCAAGCAGGGAGGCTGGGCCCAGACCAACCAGGGACGTCCCCTGCATTCCTCACACTCTTCCCCGGTACCAGGTTGCACTTCCATCTCCTTCCTTCCACCTCGACGCACGCTGGCTTTGATTTCCCCTCTCCCCCAGCATTCACAGGCCCCACCATTCATTAGGTTTTCAAATTCATTCCTCCGTTTCAATCATCTTTCAGCCCAACCTGCATCAGATTGGGGAGAGGCAGTGCAGAGACAAAGGCTCTGCTTTAGAAGTCAGAAAGCATGGGTTTCCCCAACTCTCTATCTCTGTGCTCATTTGCAAAACTGGGATAATATGCCTCCCTCAGGAGAGTGTAGGAATGTTGAGTGAGACGATCCCTGCTAAGCCTTCAGCAGAGTAGATTTCAAGAAAATGGCAGTTTGTGAGCTCATCCTGGAGACATAGGTGGGTGGTGTTGGTGTACAGGGCAATGGATGGGAAAAGGGCTGTGGAAGGTGGCACTACACTGCTCTTGCCCATTCTCCTGGCAGAATCTTTTTGGGTCTCTCTGGGATTTAATCCAGAACTCTCTCACCTGTGCTAGTAGGGGCTTCTGCTCCCAGCTCTCAGCACTCCTCCCCACCCCCATAAGGGAGCTGTCCCATTCAGCACAAGCCTTCATTCCACTGACTTCTCCCCAGAGAGTCTTGGGGGCAGTGGAGGAAGGGGGAGTCCCCTGCCTCCGAGAACTCATACCTAGCAGAAGGCTTCATGGTGGGAAGGTGCAGCAGGAAGAATACCTGTCTTTGCAGTTGGGGTTGGGGGATCATAGGGTCACTTCCTCCCCCCTTAGTGCAGAGGTGCTGCAGCGCTGGAGCAGAAACCCCCTACTCCCATTCCCAGCTCTGCCCCCAGAGAGGCTGAGAGGAGGACACCATATGGGGACAAGCAGGTCTCATCAATACCATGTCCTACACCATTTCCTCCCAAATTCCATCTCACAAGGGTGCCAGAATCAGGAAGCTGAAACTTCCTGGTAGGGAAACGACCCAACATGAAGAGAAGTGCTGGGATTTCATTTCCTCCCTAGCTCTCTAGGGCCCTTCCAGTCAGGGACCCCACACTTCTAGTCCTTTCCGGGGATGCTCAGACCTCTAAACTTCTTGGTCACCCATCCTAAGGAAGGTCTGCCCTCTATTCCTACCACCCAGATTGCTGCCACATCTACATCTTCTACTGGACCTCGCCTTTCTTTCTCGCTGCTCTCCTTCATACAAAGTCCACACTATACCTAGCAGCACCGACTATCAAGGTTTCTGCTTAACACTGTCCAAAGGCTTTGCGTTGTGCTTAACAAAACGCCCCTTTTCCTCCAACCCTGCTCTCCAGAGCTTTAAATGACCTGGCCCAGCCTCCGTATCTCATTTTCTCTCCTCCCCTCTCTGGCATGGGGCTCCAGCCTCAGTGACCTTCTTCCAGTTGTCAAACCTAACAAGCTCCTTCTGCCTCAGGTCATTTATACTCACTGTTTCATCTCCATGTAACACCCTTTCCTGACTCTTCACCTGGTGGGCTTTGCCTAGAGCTTCCTGTCCTTAGCCTAAAACTCACCTCTTCAAAGATGCCTTCCTTCCCTACCACCCTATTATAGCACCCCGTCTCTGCACTTAATCCAGTATTACTGCTCTGCTCTGCTTACTCGCTCAGCCATGTCCAACTCTTTGCAACCCTATGGACTGTAGCCCACCAGGCTCCTCTGTCCATGGGGATTCTCACCAAGAATACTGGAGTGTGTTGCCATGCCCTCCTCCAGGGGACCTTCGCAACCCAGGAATTAAACCCAGGTCTCCCACATTGCAGGCAGATTCTTTACCATCTGATCCACCAGGAAAGCCCAAGAATACTGGAGTGGGCAGCCTGTCCTTTCTTCACATCTTCCCGACCCAGGAATCGAACTGGGGTTTCCTGCATTGCTGGTGGATTCTACATCAGCTGAGCTGCCAGCGAAGCCCTACTGTTTTTTGTAAATTGTGTTTCTCCCTGGTGTCCCCAACTCGGCATCCAGACTCAGTACCGTCAGCTCAGGGACATGGTCTCTTGCCAGTTTACCACTATGGCCCAAGCAGGTAGTGGACACCCAGAAGAGATATTTGTTG
>SJYT01067889.1:394610-488485 GCA_006410635.1 Cephalophus harveyi | reverse complement strand
GGGGGGGGGGGGGGGGGGGGGGGCGGTTGTGGTGGGGAGTGGGTTGTTGGGTAAAGCCTGGGAACAGGAGGGAAGGACTGGGAAAGAGGCAGGAAGGGAGCAGCGTTGCTGAAGGGGTACAGGAGGACCTGTGGAGGGACAACAGGAATCCTCTTCCCACCTGCAGAGACAGACACCTAGCTCTCTCTGTCTCTTACCCTCTCTCTGCAGAGGGTCACCTACCTTATTCATTTGTTCAGTTTTCAGGTGTTCCTGAGAAGTCTCAAATCATTCCCAGTTATAGGAGATTTGATGCACCTGATGTGAAGGATCTTGTAGGAAATCTGTAGCTCCTTTTGCATGCTAAGTCGCTTTAGTTGAGTCTGACTCTGTGCGACCCTATGGACTGTAGCCCGCCAGGCTCTGTCCATGGGATTCTCTAGGCGAAAATACTGGAGTGGGTTGCCATGGATCTCCAAGGATCTTCCCCACCCAGGGATCAAACCAGCATCTCTTGTGTTTCCTGCAGTGACAGGCGGGTTCTTTACCACTGGTGCCACCTGGGAAGCCGCAGCTCCTTACTCCATGGGATTTCATTCATACATGTGTATAAAGATTCAAAAGAAGAAAAACAAGATCCTGGATCTGGAGACACTTATGTCTTTAGGGAGATAAAACAACGTCCAGAGACTATTTTCCTGTGAAGAGGAACACCTGACATGGTGTACACTCCAGAGCAGTTACTACTGTCAAAGGAAAAGTTTTTTTCCTGTATAAGCGCTGGCCGGCTCCCTATATGAACACTGAGCTAAGTTCCAGACTCCGGTTATAGGGCCCTGACTGGGGTTTTCTGAATGTGTAGGCTTGGCAGGCAGTCTGATCCCGTGAGTTTTCCACAAGGTCGCTGGTGAATCTGATGCTCCAGGTTGGGGGCCATGTTGGAAACGCCTGCCTGTTACAGCGCACACCAGCCTCGCCAGGGAGGGGGGCCACTCTCGCCCCACTGTCCAGACGTTGAGCCTGGAGATGAAGATCAAGGACCGAGCAGGGGGCAAAGGCTGGGGGCGGAGGTGTTCTGCCGACCCGACCCGCTCCTGGGGCCGCCTCGTCCCGCTCCTGGGGCCGCCTGGTCCCGAGCGTGCAGGTGGGCTGGATCGCGGCTCCCGCCCCCCGCCCCTCCACTACCCGCCCGGCCCGGCCCTCCCTCGTCCTCCGCCGCCCGCACACAAAGCCCCTTTCACGGACTCGGGCTCGACTTCTGCTGCTCCGGAGGTTGGGTTAACCCCGTTAAGAAAACAAACAGCTCCTGGGCCGGCGGGCGCCGCTGGGCACAGAGGCTGGATTCTTCCCCTCCCCGCGGGCGGGCGGGCGGAGGCAGACTGACCTGGGGGTCCCAGCAACCCTGGGGCAAGGCTGGGCCAGGACTGCTGCTCCTGAGGGCTGGGCGGGGGAGCTCTGGTCACCTGGGCAACCTTGGACAACACCCTTGTTTCTGGGTCCTTATCTGTTACCAGGGGGAGTTGTGTGTAGACTAAATGACACCATGCTGGCACCGTGTTAGTAAGTAAACGTTAGCTATTCTTATTTGACGGAATTAGATGAATTCGCTGTTTTTGTAGGCCAAAACTGTGGGGTTTTGGAGATTACACATAGTTCATCTCATATATTGTTAATGATTCATTTTTGAAACAACAAAACCAAACTCTTCTATTCCTTTCAGTATCCTGAGGTTGCAAGGTTAGCTTAAACACACACACACCAAAAATCCTATTAGTTACTCCAACTCAGTGAGTGAAGTCGCTCAGTCGTGTCCGACTCTTTGCGACCCCATGGGCTGTAGCCTACCAGGCTCCTCGGTCCATGAGATTCTCCAGGCAAGAATATTGGAGTGGGTTGCCATTTCCTTCTCCAGAAGTGCATAATGGTATCAGGTAAAATGGGATATTGAAGGTATTCACTGGGTAGGACACTCCATAGCCTTTTTTCCTCTTTTAAAAAAAATCTCTCAGTTGCTTTCCTGGCACTAAATTTATATGATGCATTGGCAGAGAGGAGATCCGGTTATAAGAAACATCTAGAAACATCAGTTCTGCCAGCTTGAACCTTCCAACGTACAAATCCATGGGAAACTGCGTGAGAAAGTTTCCACTTAAGTACAGTTTTTGCAGTTGGGAGAGCCCTCCAAACGCTGAAGGATCCAGATAGGAAATGTGATTGTTGTAAAGCAGGAGCACTTCCAGAACCTTCAGCTCTTGAAACACTGCACTTTTCACGGTCTTCAGTTTATTGGATGACAAATCAAGACACTTTAGATTTGGAGTGGTGGAAAAACTGTCCGTGGAAATGCTTGTGATATTGTTGTGCCGAATAATGAGGGTGTTCAGCTTTACCAAGGATACTGGAATCCACTCAGAATCCAGAAGCCCTATTCTGTTGTAACTCAGATCCAGTCTCTTTATCAGCCTGAAAAGGTTCCCAGGCACCCTGGACAGATTTTTGTTGGTGCAGCTGACGATGTCAGTGGCACAGATGCAAGCGGTGGGGCACACCCCGGAGGCTCCACGGCCCACAGTCACCGTGATAACCAACAAACACAGCAGTTCCTTGCAGCCCGGTCTGACAACTCCAGGCAGGGTGGGCAGTGCGTGTAAACGTGAAGACATTATGGTCGCCTCTGAGTCTCTTCCAGGAGCCTTTTCCACCAGCTCAGCCTCCCACCAGTGAACCGAGCTGGGACGCCTCACGGGCTCCGGGGATAGGCCGCCGACGTGGTGTCTTCTGCAGGTCTGTGAGTCCGTCTGTCTCCGTCTGTCACTCCGGCATCTTAAGACTTCCTTTCCCTTTTGCTCCCGGCGGGCGGCAGCCTCTCGCTGGCTCGCAACTTTGGAGTAGTTACTCCAACTACTAACTCTGTAATCAGGCTTTTCCTGATATTCTAATATTGTACAACCAAAAAACAAAAAAAATTAAGACAAAGAATTGGAAGCAGAGGTTGGTGTAAATAAGCAACTAAGTTTCAGAGCACTTAACTGCTTAATAAGTACATCTGAAATAATAAAATTTAGAAATTTATGTTGTAAATATTGGAGTTTGGTGTAGATACCTAAAAAATAGTTCAGCTCCTAACACATTTTAAATGATTAGCTAGTCTAAATTCATCATGCTATAGATGAGGAAACACGTGCGAGGAAGGGAGAAGTGGGCTGTGGACAGGGCTGTTAGGAAGGCACCTCTGGCAAGCACGTCCTGCCCGAGGCCTGAGAGCCAAGTCTGGCCCCAGGTGAGGCTGGTGCTGTTTCTCAGGGGACTGTAGGCTGCAGCCAGCAGTGTCGCTCCTAAGAGCCACCTGCCTCTTGCTGCAGGACAGAAGCGCAGCTGCTTGAGAGAGCATGATGCCAGGCCAGGGCAAGGGAGCCGCAGAGAGCACCCCAGCCACCTGGCGCCGGAGCAGGAGCTTCCCGGGGAGACTCTTCTGGCCCTACAACAACTCACTCCTAACTTCCCTTACAGCGGCATGTCAGGGGAACAACCGATCGCCCCTCTGGTGTGCTGGCACTGGGGTTCAAGGTACTCAGGCACCCTCAGGTCACAGGAGTTTATCACGAGGAAGGCTGTAAGACCAAGAACTAAGGACAACAGGTAAAGCTGCGGGGGTGCCCACAGCAGCAGGCCTTCCTGACTGGAAGGGAGGGGCTGCCCCGCCCTCGACCCACTCGAGCCTTGGATACTGTCCGGGGTTTCTCGGCAAGTAAGAGTGTTGAGCCTCTGCCATTAATGGTCCCCAGCTACTCACCCAAGCTGCTTCTCCGTCTTCCAGCTTCTGCTCTTGCCACACACTGAGCACATCTGGGGAAAGCGCCTCACAGGGTCAGAGAAGTGCAAATGCCTACAATGTCAGGTGGGCAGCTTCTCCTTGATAGCCCTGCTGTGTGAGATTGTTCAGACCTTTAAGGAAACAGCTTCGTGAGTTAGCGTTTAGATCCTCCTTGTCCATCTTCAGATGTGGGATATCGGGGTGCAGACAGGCTGAGTCAAGTAGACTAATGTTCAAGCCTTAGCTCTTCGGTGTGACCTTGGGCAAGCAGCTTAAGGTCTCTAAGCCTCAGTCTTTTCATGTAGATAATGACGCCCACCTGGCAGGGTCATGGTGCCGGGTGTTTCACACCCCTGCACCCACTGGCACAGGAAGGTGTTTACCACATGGCAGCTCTTGTTACGGGGTCCTGGGGTGGGATGGGACTACCGGGACAGTCTGGACGCTGCCCTGCACGTTTCCTGGCTGCCAGGTGCCTCATCATTTTTTTCTGGTGAGGCTGCTGATGTTTCCAAGGAAGAGACCCACTCCTGGGCCCCTGTGGCTGTTACCACTGTCACTCATAAGGGAAGAGGAAGCTGAGAGCACTTGAGCTACAAGGGGGCAGTCATTTGGAAACAATTGTCACATCCCTTTAGAGAAAGGTCCTATCTCAGATGGGACAGGGTTTTTTCTTTGGGGTTTTTTCTGGACCCAGAATGAATCCCACAGAGGCTAAGCAGCTGGCCTCCTCTGAGCAGCCTTGATGTTGGGGGTGGGGAGGATTTCTGCTCCAGAGGTTTGGTCAGCAGAGCCAGAGGGGCATTTCCGCAACACACAAAGGCAAAGAGGAGGGAGGAGGCTTATCAGGCGCCAGCAATGAGGCAGGTGGCTATCACCTCCCACCTGTAGGCCTCACCTGGGGCACTGAACACCGATTCTGCCAACCACTGCAAATCTGTTAATCGCTCAGTCGTGTCCAGCTCTTTGTAACCCCATGGACTGTAGCCCACCAGGTTCCTCTGCCCATGGAACTCTCCAGGCACGAATACTGGAGTGGGTTACCATTCCCTTCTCCAGGGATCTTCTCAACCAAGGGACTGAACCAAGGTTTCCTGCACTGCAGGCAGACGCTTTACTGTTTGAGCCACTAGGGAAGCCCACAGCAGCACAGCCCACCAAACCCCCAATCAGGCCTATTTCTGAATCTCAAAGTGGAGGAGGGACCTAGATGAGTATCCATCTAGAGTAACCATGATCTAAGGAGTTCAGAGCCATGGAGGCTGGTGAGATAACATTACAATCAAGGGTGAGAAAGACTAGAATTTTAAGGACACAGCGAAGTGCTAAGTCAAGAGCTATAAAGGAGCCGGGTCTCCCACTCCAGTGGGGAATAGGGTAGGGTGGAGGGTGGGTCAAAGAAAGCTCCCCAGAGAATGTAGGCCTCAAAGGATGCAGTGGGTTGTTTTCCCACAATGAAAATAGCTTTATTTAATGTTTATGATTATAAAAATAATATACAAATTCCAAGCAATATCAGATAGTATAAAAGTTTTAAATAATGCAAAATTCCATCCCTGGAGGCAACCACAGTTAACAATTCAATCAACATCCTTCTCATATATATATCTAATTTTATATAAATGCAGACCATATCATACATGTAATTCTGTAACCTATTCTTACTCAAAAATGAGTTCTTGCCAATGAATATAGCTGTATATCATCTTCAATGACTGTATAATATCTAATTGCATTATGTACCATAATTCATTTAATCCCTTCCTGCTGTACATTTAGATTGATTTCAAATTTTACAGCTGTAAACAATGCTATGATGGGCTTCTTGGCATAGCCATCTTCATGGACTTGGGTTTCTAGAAGTGTCTATGGGAATCCCCAGCGAGTGTCCTGACACACCAACCAGTGCCCTCATCTCTATTTACTCACACTTTCATCCACAATATGGAAGGCTGGCTGTTTCAGACAGGTGTAAGTTTAAGATTGAAGGGAGGGACGAGTGCTTGAGATAGGGCGCTTCAGGTGCAAAGGCCACCGATAATAAAGGCTTCTTATGCTACACAGCAGTGGGGAAGGAAGGAGAGTGTGTGGAGTCTGTTTCTGTGAGGTACGCACACTGCTGTGAAGGACTAGGAGATAAACAGGGAAAGGCAAGCTGGAGTCCTCTCACAGCAGGCTGTGAAGGCCAGGTGGCAGAGCCCACTGTTGGAGATCATTCAACAGTTACCTACATAGCACCTATTTAAAGCCCAGATATTTTCAGGGGTCACAGGGTTAAAGAGATGTTCCACTTTGGAGAGTTTATTGTCTTAATTTTTTTTTACGCCTTAAATTGCTTTTTGTGCTTCAGTGACCTGCCTCATTGCGTCCTGTTCTTTGTAGCCATTGCGCTCCTATGGATACCCTAAGGCCCAAATTAAATATTACAGAATTTTTGTTTGGCATAGATTGCCAACATTAAGCCACACAACTGGTATCACAAGACATTGGCAGATGACAGCGCACCAACCCCGGGGCCAGAAGACAAGGATGAGTTGTTCTAGTGCATTTCTAACTCTGAGCTCTGACCCAACTCTTCCCCAACGTGGAGCTGAGACTTTCAGCCAGTGACTCATTACGGCAGAGTGTCCTGTTCAGGCATGGGTCAAATGTAGGAAAGGAGGGAATCACCATTCTCTTCCTTTTCTACTCCTCCCCCTCCCAAGGGCTGCTGGGAACTGGTGGGGAAAATCCCACCACCTTAGGGTCTGCTGTTCCTCAGAATCATGGTTTTCAATCCCACGTGGGCTCTAAACATGCTCAGCAAAGGACACTCCTTCCATCACCACGCTCCTTTCTCAACCAGTTCCTGGCCCCATCTTTAGATTTCCACTATCTTCTCATGATTTTTCAAATTTGAGATGCACAGACATTCTTTGTTTTCTTTAGGCTTCTCAGCTACAGGTGCATTCAGAATGAAAATCACTCGGAAAGAGCTCAGTGTTACAAATATCCACGTGTAGCGCTTCCTATCATTTCTACTCTTTGCATTTGTTCTGCTGCTGAAGACCCATTCTGAATGCTGGGGTCTCTTCAGCTCTAAGCCCTCACCTTCAGGACTGCAGAGCCCAGAGATGCATGGGGGAAATAACCCACAGGGAAGCAGGAGAAATAAGACTCATTTCCACACCTCTTCTGTAAACCACGTGACTCAAAATAGGTCAACAAGACAGCCGTGTCTGAGAACATCTGGAATGTCATGCAGGAGGTCAATCTTTCCTCCCCAGCCCCAGCAGCGAGGCTCCCTGCGCTGCGCGTTCTGCATTTGCTCCCAGACATGGCTGATGGCTATTCCCTTTCTGTCCTCTGAATTCTGTTAACATGTTAGGTCTGACATGCCTTTAAATGAAACAAAGCCAGCTTTGACTTTGTATCTCCCTTACTTCTTGGCACAGTCCTCCCTTTTCATTCAGACGAGCCTCTTATGTGAATGACACGGTCATGCACTTGCGGTCACCACTGCTCCCCGCCCATTTGCTCCAAGCCTATGTGGCCCCCCGTGCTACCTATGTCATGACCGTTGTCACCATCTACCCTGAAGCCCAAGTCAGAAGCTCATGGATCACGCCAGCTGCCACTCTCTTCCTTAGGCCTTTCGTCATATCAGTGAGCAGCCCCCAGGGGCTCTTTGCTGCCATTGACTCCTCTCCCTGAGCCTGGACTCCATTACTACTGCCCTCCTCAGCACTCCGGCTGACTCTCTGTGCCTCCAGCCTTGTATCGTCTGATGTGTCTACATCACAAATGTGACCATGCTATTTCCTGCTTAAGTCCCTCCAGGAGCTCCCCACACTTGCAGGGTCATGTTCAAAGTGCACCACAGCTGATAGGCACTGTGTGATCCAGCTCTTGCTCATCACTCCATGGGCCGTCCACTGACTTGACTCTGGCCACATCGAGCCACTGGTATTCCCTAGATGGGTCCACCTCTCACAACATGACACAGGAAGGTAGATGGTCCCGCAGAAGGAACAAAAACCTCTTCACCTTGAAGACACAGTTCAAGACACCCCTTCTCCAATTTCTTCCTCCTGAGTCTCCAAGTGGAACAACCCCATCTTTGTGGCCCTATCCCTGCATACAGGCCTCTGGCTCAGTATGGGTAGACTGCTATTGGTCTTCTTAACTTGCAAGTTCTGAACAGAAATGCACAGGCCCTGAAGACAGCGGGCTCCATCAGCCTTGGGACAGAGAGGAAAGCTCTGAGAAGGAAGCTTTGACAATAGAAGGGAGTCTGTCCCCAGGAAATAACAAAAACAGACTTACATCAAGAGGATCACTAGATGGAACAAAACAAAGACAAAGTTTAAAACTTTCTTAGAGAGTTAAAAATGTGAAAAAGGGAGATGAGAATAAAATTTATGGGGCTACTATGAATTCATGATTTTTAATTATTTATATCATCTATCTCCATCCCCTCAATATTTCCATATATCTTTATCTACAGTTATTTCCTTGCTCTGTCTGCCAAGAAAAGCCTAGAAGCAATGACATTCTAGTAGCAATGGGCACTCAGCACCCAGATCTTGATTTCTTAAGATCATTTTCTATTCAAAGGAATCAAGATTCCCTGGGGAAAAATGGCTGATTCCAAGGCTGGGGCTAGGAAGATACAAGGTAAGTGTGGAACACCTTAAGCCAGAAAGTAAGGAAGTGTTTTTTTAAAAAAATGAAAGGGACATATTAAAAAGACATAGGAGCCTGCTAGAAATCTGGGATGGTTTGAGAATCAAAGCAATACCTAGCAACTTTGAGTAAACAGGAATCCATTCATCTGTACCTATAAACAGATTAATAAGTAGGGAGGAAGATGCTTTCCTTTAGAAGTAGAATGTCAAACAAGTGTAGAAGAAACTATGGAGTTAGAAAATCACACTGAATGAAGAACAAAGTATGTACATGACATCAAAGTGTCTCCCCACAAGTAGCCTGTTACTTACAAAGGGGAGAAGTCAACTTAGAAAGGGGAAGTCTGGCAGACTTTAACTTAACCAAGTGATCACAGAGCTAACGTCAATATTAATGGGATCAAGTAATATCACCTGCCAACTTAAGACACACACAGAGGACACATGACTTTTGTGATGTTCCTGCCCGACATGCCAAACCCTAATCTAGTCCATGAGACCAATCCAATTTGAGGAACATTCTACAAAATGTCTGGCTGTATTCTTCAAAAAGGCCAAGGTAATAAAAGGAAAGACATCTGAATTGAGAGACACATGTAAGCATGTATCACAACCAAATGTAACAAGATTCTGCATCGGGAAAAGGGAATCATTACAGAGGACAGCACGAAGACACAGGACGCAACTTAAAAAGAGAGCACGCGCAGATAACCGTGTTCTGTCAGCGTCAGCATGACACCAGCATTATACTTCCCGCTTCTGCCAAATGGTTACGGTTATAAATGTTGAGAGGAAGTCCTTTTTCTTAAGGAAAGGCTTACTAAAGTTTTGGGGTAGAGCGGTAACAATATCTACAACTGACTCTCAATGATTGAGAAAATACAACATGTAAATACAGATAAAGCAAATCTTAAGTCATAAAGCAAATGGGGTAAAATATAAGTACTTGGTAAGTGGGAGTTCTTTGTGATATTCCTGTAACTTTTCTGTAAGTTTAAAATCATACGAAAATTCTAAAAGTTCCCAAACAAACCAGCAATCCAACAACAAGGGATGAGTCAGAATTATGGTACAGTCACTCTATGGAAGCCTTAAAATTACAGAGCGTTACAAATAAACGTCTGTGAAAATACATAACAAATAGAAAAAATGCTTATAGCTTATAAAGGGTTGAATGATGAAAGCCGGATACAAAGTATTTTATGTGTCCATTATTATAACTAAGCAGAGCAAGCATATAAATAAGATTGGAAGGGTAATATCAAAGGTGGTAATAAGGATATTAGGGGGAAGGGAGAGATTAAGTGACTTTTCCTTAAAAAAAAAAAAAAAAATCAGCATATTGAAAAAAATACTTGCCAGCATAGGCACTCCCTTGTCAGGCAGGTATGCTGGAGAATAGTGGAGATCAGTGCTATTGACTGCCTTCTCTTGCCTCAGGCTGCCCCTCCCCAAACCTTGACACCTATCCCTCACCCCAAGAACAGATAGATACTGTGGGTCTGGAGTGCCCTCAGCAAGGGCATCTGAGGGTGGTGGGGCTAGGAGTATGAGGCTCCCCTGCAGGCAGTCTGCCAGCCCCGCCCCACACAGCAACTTCACAGTTTGCTCTGAGCAGCGAGCTTAGCAGCTGCAGACACAGCTGAGGGGAAGCCCAGCAAGGGCACATCTGAGACTGGGCCTCCCTGGCCAGGCCAGCACAGAGACCCCTTTGAATGCCCTTGGCTTGTGCTCACAACACCAGGACCTCTTGCCGACATGCTCTCTCCGGGGCATAGACCGTAAAGCTTCTCGGAACTCAGGTTTAGGAACCCTGGGATGACTTTATCTCAAGGCCGAGTGCCTGGTTCTGTTGTCAGTGGGGTAAAGTGTTAAGTCCTTATCAGTCCTTTACATTTTTAACATAAACCAGTCTACTGAGCACCTGCTTTGATGGGTGGCAAAAAGAAGTTCGGAACACAAGGCTTTGCTATCAGAAGGCAAACTCTCAGAGAGCCCTGGGCAGCTGAGAGAAACAGGGCAGGAATAAAAATGAAAGTCTGCCTCCTTTGCGGGAGAACTGGTTTTGTTCCTCTTATTAGAAGAGACGTGTTTAAAACTCCTTTCCTAAAGAAGCAGGAGTAAGAGTTAGTAAGAGACCCTCAGAACAGGCAGCTGGGGTAGAGAGAGCAAAGGAAAGCCCAGCCCTGTGGGGGAGCAGGAGCCAAGGCCCAAGGGCTCCTGTGGAGAGGAACCCACTACGTGACCCTACCGGGCACTTCCTGTTCAGAGCTGCTCCCCCTGCTCCCCAGCCTAGAGCAAAAAGCACCACCACTCTCAGTCACGTGACCCGATTTTAAAGTATTTTATTACATAAGCTTTTCATGGCACCGTCAGGAGTAACAGAAAACGTTATCCCCAGTTCCTAACCACATCCTGAAAAATATACATTTGTATTTATATATTTATATCAATACTCCACCCCATCCCCTAATTCCACCACCTAGTATAGGACTTTTGCTTAAAGCAAGAAACTATTCTTTCAGGTAAGAAAATATATATGGAAGCTAAGTGAAGTTAACGGTTAGAGTGACTGGGGTCAGCTCGGTCGTGGGGGCAGGAGGGAAGGGGTGAAGTCCAGGCTAGGCAGGATGCATCACTGGGCCCGGCAGAGGTGGAGGACAGTGTATAAAAAGGCAGCGTCAGGCAGGCGGCTCTGGTGTCCTCGGTCCATTAGGAGATGGCCTTTGCCTCAGGAAGGAAGGCTTCCCAGTACTTAGCCAGCTGCAAAGAAGTGGGCTCAGTAAGCAAGTGCTCCCATCAAGTGGCAGAGCCTGAGCCTGGAAGGGGAGTAAGCCAAGGCACTCCCCCAAGTGCCCTTGGCCAGCACAGGGAGGCCTAGGCTGACGCCAAGCTGAGGAAATGGGTATGCTGAGAGGAGACCCTGGGACAGACCGGCTGGCCAGCCACACTACCCTTACCTCTCTAAACGGAAGGAAGCATCAAGTGCAAGGTCTGAAGACAGTCCTGGTTCTGCCCCAGAGAAAGTACCCCCGTGGGGGCCACAGCTTGGCTCAGGTCAGTCAGCTCCTCACAACAGGGTCACTGTTCCACATACCGATTGGGGCCTCAGCCTCAAGAGGGCTAGGTGGTATCGGGGTTACAGGGAGAGGAGAGTTGGGGTTTGTCCTTAAAAACTAACTCACTGTAGGATTAAAGCTATCCTGCTTATTAGCAAAAGACCCTACTGGATGCTCCACATTAGAGAAACAGGACTTATGTTCAATTATTGATCAAGCAGGGCCCAGACCCCTGATGTATGCCAGACCACCCTGTCACCAAAGTCTCAAGCATGCAGCTGGCCCGAGCAAGCAGGAGAGGAAGGAAGCCACGCACAAGTTACATACCTGCTGCTGTGCATACAGGAGTGTCTCGAGGTACTTGATCACGTGGTTTCTGAAGTCCTTGGATTTCTCTTTCTAAAGGAGACAGGATTCTACACTGACCATCCGGACAGTTGCTCCTTCCCCTCTTGACAGGATGGTGATGTTTTTGCTGACCAAGGCTGAACACAGCCTCAGAAAGGAGAGGCAGCAGCTGGATTAGCTACAATTTCCAGCCCAATAACCTCTTGCAAGGCTTTCTTGAACGGTGGCAGGGTGGGAAAGCGAGGAGAAAGGACAGCGGGGCAGAGGGGCTATGACAGGGCAAGCTTTGCTTTGGGTCCAACCGCTCTGGTCCAGCGACCCGCGGAGGACAGCCACTTTGCCACAGGAACAAACACACAAACGTGAGCGCACGTGCACACACACACACACACACACACACACAGCCATGCCTGGTCACAATAATTGCCAAGTCACTGGCAATGCCGTCTGTCTCCCTACTCAGTACAGACGTGGACGGAACCAGTACCACCACTAAACCAGGCACTGCACACTGGTGAGGAGGAGGATCTTCTACCTTACCTCAAACCGTATCACTTCTTTTCGGACCACAGTTGAAATCCTTTCAAAATCCCTTTCATACTGAGTCACCCGAGACTCCCACTGGGAAAAAAGAGGAAAGAAAGGACCCCTTGACATATTATGGAGTTACTATTGAGTCTTTACCTCTGAACAGCAACTGTGTATCTGAGACCTCAATTGGTCATTTGTTCGTCCCTCTGGGTAAGATTACATATGGAGATTCCACAGGTAATCCAGACTCCAGTAGAGGTCACCTCTGGAACTGGCTGGGAAAGAGGTGCCATGTGTCTCAGGCCAAGTCTGGTTCCTAAGAAGTCTAGTTCCCCAGAGGCTCCAGTTCAGGCACTTGCCAGCAAGGCTGAGAGGCCCAGAGAACTGAATTTAGTTCTCACCAGAAGGGCACATGTGAATCACCTTGGAGCTTTTCAAAGACCCAGGCAGGACCGCTCCTGCAGAGATTCTAATTTGGCAAGTGTGGGTGGAACAGGAGAGGAGGAGGACGGCCCAGTCTCAGGGCAGACCCTGCGCCATTCGCAGAGGCTTTGCTGGCCACTGTCCTTTAGACTCCATTAGTTCTCTTGCCTGCTGAGGGGTTCTAAGCAGCTGTGGGGTGGAACCCGGACTCACTCAGGAGCCAGAACATCCCTGCAGGTCTGCCTCGGGGGCCTCACCTCTACAATCTCATCCTTGGCCTGCTGCAGCTTGTCGGGCTTGTTGGCCCACAGCAGCCGAGCCTCAGCCTCCCGCTTCTTCTGCAGGGTGGCCTGAGCATCCTGCCAGCGCTGCCACGTCTTCATGCGCTGGTCAAAGGCGGCCTGTGGGGGTGAAGTTTGGGGAAAAGCATAACCAGCCCTTCAGGCGCTCTGCTGGCTCTGCCTTGGGAGGAGGGGGCGCTCCCAGCGACTGTGCTGGGGAAGGGCTGAGCAAGGGCAGGTTCCACAATCTTGTGTTAATGCCCAGCTCGAAGTGTAACGTCCAAAAGCACAAGCTTGGGTAAGACTTCTCTCCAAGGCTCCGGCAGACCAGCGTCATGCTGCTCCCAAGGCTGGATGGCCCAGCACAAGCAGGTGGTCTGATGCCCATGCCCAATCTATGGCTTTCAAACGGACTCCCTGAGATCACTCAGTTCATGAGTCTACACACTTTCCTTAAACGCCTGCCCTGTGCCAAGGGCTAAGAATATAGTGGGAAACGAAACACACAGGCCTGCTTTCATGGAGCTTGAAGTCTAACAGGAAAGCCTGACACTGTATTACTAACTGCCAATAAGTAATTATAAGAATGCAGAGTACAGAAAAAACAAGCAGAGTATTGCAAAAAAACACTTGAGGACCTAGTTGAGCCTGGGAGACACATCAGGGAAGACCAACCTAAGGAAGCAAACTCTACACTGACACCCAAACATACAGGGTGAGCTCGACAGATCTCCCCACCACCTTCAGTTTAACAGATCTTTATACTAAGTGAACTTCATCTCAGCCATAAATTCAACTGCTCGCGGCTATCAAGGCCTTCAAGAAGCTCTCCGAAGTCCATTTGTTGGTCTTCCCTGTTTTTAGTTCCATGATCACAATCAGCACGTCCAGAGGATGCCTGCTGGACTAACCAAACCATCCCACAGCCCCACTGGCTCTGTAGGCTTCAAGAGGCTGGGGTGAAAGGGCTCTGCTGCCTGGGCAGCCTCCCAACATCACTCCTGCTCCCCCGCCCTGGGAGAGAGCTCCCGGGATGTTTTTCAGGCCTCCTTAGTTCAGGCCTTTGCCAAGACTTGAACCTCAGGGAGTGAAAGGACACCAAATTTATCTTCCCCTGCATTGTCCCTGCTGCTTATCTGCAATTTCTAAACAGCTGAATAAAGGATCAGGTAAAGTGTGACCTCAAATCCAACCTAACACCCTAGGCTAACCGTGGTACAGCTGCAGGTTTCAGCAGAGAAGTAATATCTGTTCATCCCACTGCCAGCACATGACCACGAGAAGGGCAGGTGAGGGGTCTCTGAGAAAAAACCAGCTTGCAGTCTGAGCACTAAGGCGAGCTGCCTCAGTGAGGCCTCCCTCACCCCTCTCCATACAAGGTCCCTGGCCTGAGGGTCGTATCCAAATGCTGAGCTCTCCAGAAGCCCCAGACAACACTGCTCTCTGAAAGCATCCCCAGAGAGAACCCTTCCCTGGGGTGGCTTTCTGGTCTAGGCAGTCTGACCTGTTCCAAGCATGCCAGAACAGGTTATTTTTCCAGCCTCTTATCACTCTGGAGTGAGCAGCAAACCAAACAGCAAAGGGAGAGGACAGTGAGCAATCTTACAGACTATATTAAGCAACTCTGTCACGGAGAAAATGAGTCCTGGGGGCAGCCTGGCTCCTGACAATGCAGGAGCTCTCAGGCTGGGGAGAGCTCGGGGATGCAGGGAGAGGGAGGGAGGGAGAGAGAGAGAGAGAGAGTGAGTGAGTGTGTTTGTGTGGCTCTGTTCCAACTCAGAGGCTCAGATGTTCTGGTCCCAACCTGGATCAGGCAGATTCAGGCCCTATTAGGGCAGGTGCCAGGCTCCCTCTTGGCTCCTTCCTCTGTCTCAGAGAGGCCACGCGAGAACTAATCTCACTGCCCAGTGAAGCTTCCTCAGCCACTCTGAAAGATCAGGGAAACCAGAGTGCCTTGGTCACCAGGAGAGAAGGTGAGGCGCCTGGCCTGAGGGGCAGGCTGCAGTCCTGTCACCAGTGTGGCCAGCACAGCGCAGCTCTGGTGACAAGCTCCCTCAGCCCCCTGGGCACACTCCTCCATGTAGCAGCACACTGGCTGTGTGGAGTTACCTGGTGGCCCACACTGGTAGGAAGTGGAAGCCAGCAAGAGCTCTTACCGGGGCCAAGCTGCTGCATACTATTAGGAAGGCAAAGACCAGAGGGCTGAGGAAGTCACAGCTCCAAGGGGCCCAGACCTAGGCCGGGAACAGCCTTGCTTAAAGAAAGGAATAGGATGCTGTCCAGCTTCAACAATAAGGAAGGGGCTACTTGGAAATTCAAGAGTGGTCTTTTCTTCAAGCTGATTTAAAATACTGGCTGTGGGCCTCAAATGACTCAGAGATAACTAAGAGTTTAATGGATGTTTCAGTTCACAAGATACTTTCTCTTTTGAGAGTAGAAAAACTATACCTATTTCAAGCTATAATGGATGAAACCATCTTGGGAAGAAGAAGAGCAAAGGAAAAGACAAATTAAATCCAGAGGAACGAGATGCTTACGCGGACTATGGCCAGGAGGCGAACATAGTCACTCAGGAGCTCTGCAAGGAGGAAGAAGTCATTGTTGGCCTGTTCCTGGTGGAGCTGCTCGATCTTTTCTTCCACCTCAGCCAGCTGAGAGAGTGCCCGCGACAGTGCTGTGTTGTCCTCAGAGCTCCCAAGCATGGCGAGGCTCTTGGCAAACTGGGCCGTGTTCAGCGCTAGCTCTGGAAGGGAGGAGACAGCAGAGCCTCTGATCTCCCGAGGAAGAGGGACAAGTCGGCTGGCACTGCCCGGGTGCCCGAGCGACACTGGCCCCGCGTGTCTGGCGACCATGGGCTCTGCAATCTGGCCATTTACACCAGAGCCAACTGAATTCAGAAAGTGAGGGCGATGCAGCTCAGGCACACGAGCAAAGAGAGGGGCCTGCGGCCCTCAGTTTCCCTAGGCTAGGCTTGCGTGGATGGAGCAGTGCCGATGCTCCTGGAGAACTGGGGCCAGTTAACAGAAACGGGCCAATGGCACAGTCCCGATTTTCACATTAGAGCTCACAGTAAGCAGCCTGCCTGCGTGAGAGAGAGTGTATGCACACACTGCACAGTCTTGAGTGCACCAGAGTAGAACAACTTTTCTGTGAAGAGCCAGGTATTTTAACCTTTGCAGACCACATACGGCTCCCTCTCCTGCTCCCCTCCCCCACCCTTCCACCCCATCATCTCTTCAAAAACGTTAAAAACCACTTAGAGCCACAGCAATAGGTCCATGACCAATAGGTCTATGGCTAGCTATGACCCAGGGGGCTGGGTCATATTTTGCCAATCCTTATATCTGTCTCCATTCTAATGGTTTTCTGCCTGTTTAGACTTCTGATTATTAGTGTGATTAAAGCATTCAAACTTGGCAAATTTCACTAGCTCTTAAGCAAATCTCACCAGAGAAAGGTGAAGAAGGGTCAGGAGACATACATGGTTTCCAGCATTTATATATTTCTCATTGGACTATGTAGCTAAGAAATGTAGCATCATTTTGGATATAAGCCACCAACTCAAATGCCACCAACCAAAGCCCACAATCCCAGGTCAAGCTGTAACTGGGACGGCTTCTCTGCACTCCTCCCAGGTAAAGAGTACAATGCCTTCAGCAGCAGAGGTATGTTTCCTGTCAGGAGATGCAAGGCATTATCTCTTTGATCAGAACATTAAGGACCAAGTGGGTTGAGAATTTCAACTTGAATGGCTGAGAGGTTTGGGAACAACATGCCCTCCCATCTCTAGCTCACTGGAGACATCAGCTTCCCCCCAGCTCCAAGTGCATGTCAGAAGCTTGTTACCTTTCCTGTGGTTGACTAGAGTTTCTACAACGGCATGCAGTTTCCGTAAGCGCTGCTCCTCACACTCTACCTCCTGGAGCTTCTCCTCAAACCACTGAAACACACAGGCCCAAAGCTTTAAAGGAGGCGACTCATCATACAGGTGTAGAGCTGTCTTTTCCTTAGCAGTTTTTTTCTTCTTTTTTAAGGGACTGAATTATTGTAAAAAGAAAGTCTCTAATCTCAGAAATTTCAGGACTCCTCAAGGCTTCTGACCCATAACCCTGAGGGGGCTGGGGAAGCTGAGAGGCCCAGTGTTACTCACAATGTCGGACTCATTCATCTTGATGGTCATTTTGCTGACTGCATCTGTAGCTTTGTTGAACATCTTGAGGAGACCAGCGCCACTCAATGTCTGGGTACCCACAGCACGTGGCAGCTACAAGACCAAGAAGGCGGGGTGGCAAGTTATCTGCTGCCCCTATTTTAGGTTCAGAGGAATTAGTATCCATCAGATGGCATGCCCCAAACTTGCCAAATAAACTATCTGAACTGTAGGCTGTTATTTTCAAGGGCAGTTAGACAAATCCTTAACTAACAATGTGGAGAGAAAAAAAATCAAAGGACCACATTAAAGAGAATCAGCAAAATTGTCAGCTTTTGAAACTGTGTGCAGAAAGACAGGCAGTGTGTGTTATGTGGCCAGGTGACCTCATACTGAGATTATCTGCCTACCCAAGCATGAAATCCTTAAATACCAAATGCTTTTGTTTAAAAATCAAAAGTTCTTTTTGGATGCATACTCACACACAGCTAGACTTAAAATCTTGAGACACTTTGAAGCTATAATTCCATTCGAATTTTCCTCAGGGAACAAAGGAGCATAATAGACTGAGGCTACTTTTATGGACATCTAGTTAAGTCAAGCATGCCAAATACTTAGAAACAATTTGACTAGTTCAGTCTTCCCACTCCTTTTCTAAGGCATGAAAAGGATGCTGAAGAATCCATAGTGTATGTAGTATACCACACTGAACAACTAGATTTTAGTGCCCAGGACTCTTAAGAGTCTTAACTCAGGGCCATTTTGCCCCCTAGGGGGCAGTTGGTCATGTATGGAGATAATTTTGCTTACTAAAACTGAGGACAGGGGACTTCCCTGGTGGTCCAGTGGCTAAGACCCTGTGCTCCCAGTACAGGGGACCCGGATTCGATCCCTGGCCAGGGAACTAGATCTTGCATGCTGCAATTAAGAGTTCACATACCACTACAAACGATTCCACATGCTGCAACTAAGAAAGATACTGCCAAAACTAAGACTCTGGACACAACCAAATTTAAAAAAACCTGGGGACAGGAGGTGGGGGAGGGTACTGGCATCTAGTGGATAGAGGCCAGGAATGCTGCTAAACCAACAGTGCACAGGACATCCCCACAACAAAGGATGATCCAGCCCAAAACGCCCACAGTGCCACTGGAGATAAACCCTGCTCTAGGGGCACCAGGCGGGTATGAGGGCATGCAAAGGAAAAATGGATTTAGGGATCTCAGAGGAGACCTAAGATTTAGAGCATTAGACAGAATTTTTAATTACAGAAGTTCATTGTGGTGGGGCAACCCATATACTTAGTACCATTTTCTTATTTTGAGTAATATATACAATATGCAAATTAAAGAAAAAATTTAAAATAAAAACCAAAAAAAAAAAATACAAAACAACAGTTCTACACTGTCACTTATTTCTACTTTTCTTTCCTATGAGATACACCATTGTTTTATTCCAGTGCTTGATTCTTAATGACTAATGTGTTTCTTCAGCTATGTTTATATGCTGTTTCATGTTTCATTTTAGAATTCTTGTTTTAAACTGAAGTACAGTTGATTTATAGTACTGTGTTAGTTTTAGGGGTATACCAATGTGATTCAGTTGTATATGTATATATATATACATTTTTTTTTTCAGATTCTTTTCCATGATAAGGTTATTACAAGGTACTGAATAGAGTTCCTTGTGTTAAACAGTAAATCCTTGTTATCTACTTTATATATAGTAGTGTATATGCATTAATCTCATACTCCTAATTTATCCCTCTCCCTCATCATTCTTCAGATGTATGCTCCAATGAATTTCTGTATACTTTCTGTTTACGATGAGAATTAAGTATTTGTTGTATTGATATATTTTACTAACTCTTCAATTATTAGCAACTGGACTACCTCTAATTTTTCTCAGTCATGAATAGCCTATGCATAGCCTGTTAAAAGACTGTCCACTTGAATCAACACTTTTGCTACATGCTGGCAGTTCTGAGGTCTGTGGTTAAGTGGTTTTGAACTAAAATTCCACAGCTCCTGGCACAAAATAAGCATTCAATCGAAGCCAAGTAGTAACCTATGAAGGACATGCCAAGACCTGCCAAACAGATCACTGTGTTGATCCAGTAAGACAAAACTGGGTTGCAGTTTGACCTCTACAACCAGTTACTTTTGACTGCAGGCAGAGCTGCTTTTATTTCAGAGGCTGAAAGATACTTGTCACTTTTGGGCACATATAAACTATGATATAGTCAGACTAGGCTATATGCGTATGCTCAAATATTTGTTGAAGGAACTAGTTTCATTTCACAAGGGTAGGTATGAATTGTGAAATTCAGTTTGTACAATACTAACCTCTTCTTTTTCTAAGAACTCTCTGACATCAGGGTCCTGTAACATGGTAGGATGATTCACAATCCTCTGAAGGTACCTACAGGGTAAGCAGTTATCTGGTTAATTGGCTTGGCCTTACAAAGTTTGGGGCATTATAACATGTTGGCAGGGGTACACTGTCTTTCACTACTTTAAAATATCCTCAGGGCACTTATATGACTCTGCTTATAAGCACATGTAAGTCCATATTCTTCACATTTCCAAAAACGAACGAAAAGTAACTGCTTGGAAAGAGAATGCAGAGCCACTCCTGACTGACTGTTGAAGAAGGAGAATATGATTGCTCTGCTCCTAATGTGGGAAGGAAAGAGACTTAGGAAAGGCTACAGACAACACAGAGGTGGGAATCTTTAACCCATTCAAGTTTCACCACTACTAACTCTAACCAGTGTCTCATGGTGATTAAGTCTCAGTTTTAGCGCTTCATTTATTCTCATGGCACTCAAGAAAATAGTTTGTTGTACTTACCTTTCTAGAGCAGCCCTCCGTTTTTCAAGAAATTCTGCAGAAGAAGAATCTTCTTTCCCAACTTTTACTTTTGTCATTCCTGTAACACAATTTAAAAAGAAAAAAACAAGAAAACTATAAATCATGAAAAGCTTTAGGCTGCAGAAAAGCCCCAGGAGGAAGGCAATGAGGGAGCTCTACAAAATACAACCAAAAGCCACTTCTATGTCATGCACAAGCATGAACAAAAAGTTCTTTATACAAGAGTCAGTTTTCATACTAGTCTTAAAGTGTTGAAGGTTCTCAACCCTGGGACTTCCAGAGCACATGTTTTCTAAAAAGGGGGCCATGGGACTCTGAGTAAAGATTAGCAGACATCAATTGATGGTAATGGGAAGATTCCTTGCCTGACCTCCTTCCCCTCATTCAATGAGTACATTTCAATTTGGAGGGAACTGCAACCACTGAAGACTCCAGGATACCAATACACACACACACGCACACGCACACACACACACACACACACACACACGTACACTGTGGAAACTAAAACCACAACCACTGAAGACTCACACACACACACACACACACACTGTGGAAACTAAAACCACAACCACTGAAGACTCACACACACACACACACACACTGTGGAAACTAAAACCACAACCACTGAAGACTCCAGGATACCAATACACACACACACACACACACACTCTATGGAAACCAAAACCTAGGCCTCCTACTGCACCCAAGGAAAGAGACCATGTCAAAACATGCTGTATCTCTAACCCTCATGTGATTTATAGGAAAAAGTTGGAAATGCTTCCTTTTTAACTGTTGGATTCTACACTGTCATTAGAAGTAATCTCACACACTAAGTAGAAAGTATATTGTAGAAAGAATGCAAAGGAAAAAATCTAAGCAGAATTAATAGGCTTACCTATTAGGCTCTTCTCAGGTGGAGGAGGGACAATAAAGCCATTCTGGGAGTGTTTCTCTGAAAGCTTCTCATAAAGACCCAAAAAGTCACTAAATCTTCTTTTCACTGCAAAGTGTTTACTTCTGAACATTGGTAAGCTTGTCTTGGGACAGAAAAAACACAAGATTTCATTTCCAATAGGGGATGAGTATCTTAAAAGTCATCTGACATCAAGGGAATCTTTCCCTAGATCCCTGGTCTTCTAGCCACTTCATAAATAACTTTCTCCAAGGCTCAGATTCTCAGCCCTGTTTCTTTTTTGGAGTTATAATCCTCTCTGGCTGTCTAGAAATCTATAGAGCCCTTCTCAGAATAATGATTTTAAAAGCACAAATTAACATACATGGGATTACGAAGGCAACTAATTAAATTCAAATCCAGTTTTATTTGCAGGTTAAGAACCTTTGCTTTAATGAAAGAGATGCTGCAATCTAGTTTAAAGCTAGAAATCTATGCTAATCTCCAATCCTTTCATCCTGCCCTGACTTATTAAGGGTATTGCTGCCAGAATTAAAGCAGCCAAACTGGAGAAAATACACAGTAAACACTGCCCCTAAGGGGAGGATCAGACAAAATGTCTACACTGTAGACACTTGAATCTCCAAGCTATCACAGGATCTAGAACACAGGGGCAGTCCAACAAGTAGTAGAAAGGTAACATAAAGGAAACGTCCAGTAAAAAGAGACAAGGCCTACATTTTATTGAGAGATCATTTAATACTCACCAGACAGGCAAAATTTAAGGAGGTGGGGCCTTGCCAACTGTTAGCAAGGAAGTATGTCAATGGGAACTTTTACATATTGCTGATGGAAGTATAAATTGGTACAAGGACTTAAAAACATAGTTTGTATTTCTTTTCTTCAAAATTTACACTACCTGTGACCCAGGGGAACTGCTTCTGATAATATACCCCAAAGAAACTCTTCTATGTGTACACCAGGAGACACGTGCAAAAATGTTCACAGCTCATAATTACAAAAACTGGAAACATGCCAAATATTCACAACAGGAAAATGGATAAATGTATTATGCTATAATCACACAATGGACTAATTAACTACAGCTACGCACATCATGGATGGATCTGAGGAACAATGGTAGTAAAGAAAGCACTATTTTTAGCATGATACCATTTTTATGAAACTCAAAAAAGAAAAGCAAAACAGTGTATTGTTTAGAGATACGTATGTGAAGACTTTTTATAAAGGAAATGAGAGACAATTCAGGAGAGTGGTGGCCTCTAATGTGTGAGGCAGAGGAAAGGAGAGGGAGAAACACGCAGGTGGATTCAATGGTACTCATCTTAAGACTGGTGGTAGGTTCGGGGCTTCATTTTTTATGCTTCATAACCTGCATACAACAACGTGTAAGTTTTGTATGCATTAATATTATATAAAAAAGGAAGACCAGACCCAAGGGGCAAAAGGTTAGGGAGAATATTAAAAGAAGCTCCACACAGGAAACCTCAGAAGAACTGATGATTTTTAAACAGGTGATACAGTTTGGGGTGATCCGCCAAACTAGCTCTAAGCCACATAGCTCTTAAGAGGGATGGCACTATATCAGATACACCACATGTCTTGATAAAACTTACAAAGTTTCACATTGAAGTGTTAGCTCTCTGGAAGAAAAGTGGAAAGGCTCAGATGAGATTACCAAGGGGATGCAGACTCGTTCCATCTTGAGTAAACTTGAAGGAAGATGTTGACAAAGAAACTAAAGAAATACCCAGAAATAATCTGAATGATGACCTTCTTGGTATGTGTGCCCAAACCTACTAAGGTGGTCATCAGCAGGGTCACTTGGACTCACCTGTGTCGTAACTTTGTAGGCCACATAGGCATTCATACCATCCCCTGTGGGAGAACACAAAGCAGGAGAGGATTATTTTGTGAACTAAAGCAGGACCAATCTTGCTAACATTTAACTAGGAATCATAAGGCAGCCACAGGAACCGTGTATAAGAACTCTTGTTTCAACTCCAAGCTTTAGATCCTAAATTATAATCTAGTTCCTATTTTGCCTCGAGGCCTCTATGGCACATCATGGTCCCACGGATGCTGGCTGGGTCCCCATTTGAGTTAGACAAGAGAGTCAGTTCCCTGTTTCAAAGCCAGGCTCTATTTATACCTTCCACAAAGCAGCACTGGACACTGACAATCCACTGGTTGTTACCATGCCAATATTTGGGCTAGTTACACACATCTGTCTAAATCCAGACAATTCTCTTGCTGTATAAAGCAGGAGGAGGAGAAGGAAGCAAATGATGTAAAAGGATACAAGTAGTTCTACCCTAAACTAGCTCTGGGCTCCCTTTGCTCTTTCAGAAATACTGTCCCAGCCCCTCCAACCGAGCTGGGGACACTGACCCCTCTCATCTAGCATGTTCTCCCAGAGCAAAGGGCCTGGCAGGAAGACACTTGGGCTGCCTGACATCACACAAATCTCTCTTTCCTGAAGGAATCGTTTTTCTGAAAAAGCTTTTGACTGTTACATAATTTGGGATTCAAGCAATTTTTTTTCTCTGTGGTACTGTCCTAACCTCTACCACTTAGGAACATAAAGGCACCATCGACTCCGTGAGTAGTGAAAAGACATACATGGGACTTGAGACAGATGTAGGTCCAGTGCCAGGCTCTGGAGCGTTGGGTTGGTTTCATTCCCTTCCTCTCCCCCCTGACTCTTCTCCACACCAACCAGGAAAATGCAGGTTAACAATGACTAACTCCCAAAGCCTCTGAAATGGTCCTGGGATGAGGGCAAGTTCCACCCCTGCAGGGTCACATATTACAATTTGGTCTGACTGAGATGGCTGGGAATAACTGCTTTTATAAATTACACAGAGAAGTTGAAGACTGTACAGGAAGAGAGGGCTTATGTTCTCTACCCAGTCAAGCCCTGCCAAAAGAGCAACATATAAAACAAAATATAAGTTTTAGAAATTACTTTATATTGATTACTACTGTTAGTTCTCTTCTAAACCATTTAAACTGTATTGCCTAATACTAAGGATGTTTATCACTGATAAAAGGAAAAAAAAAATCTAAATTTACTTTATAGAAAACGTATTCAGACTTTTATTCACAGTTTGATAGTTATGGTCAAATGTCCAAAAGGTCATTCCCATAATTTAATGCCTGCAATTAGGGAAGACTAAGTGCAAATGTACGTAAGACACAATAGCAAAGTGAGGTCTTCAGACACTCTACCTGCTTACCAGCTGTTTTTATTGAGGTAGTGTTTGAGCAGACAGACATACTTGCCAGTCCAGACCTCGTAAGATATGGAAATATTCTAGAAATGCAGCAGTTTTAAATTTACGTTAATTTCCTAAGTAATTTCAGGAAGCTGAAAATAATACAAGCAAATTGCCAAGTCTCTAAAAAGCAATATCCTGGGAGAAGTGAGATTCTAATTTATTTAAATGTTTGTGGGAATGAGAAGTGCATGTTGAATAAACAGCCCACACAAACAGAAGGTGTTGTTATAAAGATCGATGTGAATCTTGAAATATGAATATGAAAATGCTTTAAGCAGTTGTTTCTTGACATTGATGTGACTAAGAATCTAGATGATGATTCAAGGGGATGAAGGTTTATCACCAAAAGTGATTTCTGTTTAAATAAATCTGATCCATGGGACATTTAAATTATTGTTATGGGTTGAACTGTGTCCCCCTAAATAAATTACATTGACTTCCTAACCCCTGATACATCAGAGTGTGACCTTATTTGAAAATAGGGTCTTTATAGAAGTAACTAAGGGAGAAAGAGGTCAGTATAGTGGGCCTTAATTCAGTATGACTGGTGCCACCTAAAAAAGGGAAATTTTGACACAGAGACAGACACACAGAAAGCAAAGATGATGTGAAGACACCCTGGGAGGATGTCATGTGACAGTGAAGGCAGAGCTGGAGTGATGTAGCTAATGGCACCCCACTCCAGTACTCTTGCCTGGAAAATCCCATGGACGGAGGAGCCTGGTAGGCTGCAGTCCAGGGGGTCGCTAAGAGTCGCGCACGACTGAGGGACTTCACTTTCACTTTTCACTTTGGAGAAGGAAATGGCAACCCACTCCGGTATTCTTGCCTGGAGAATCCCAGGGAGCGGGGAGCCTGGTGGGCTGCCGTCTATGGGGTAGCACAGAGTTGGACACGACTGAAGCAACTTAGTAGCAGTAGCAGCAGCTACCGGCCAAGGAACATCTGAGGCTCCAGAAGCTGGGAGAGAGGCATTGAACAGTCCTTTCCTGGTGCCTTCAGAGGGAGCATGGCCTCATGAACATCATGATTTCAGACTTTCTGGCCCCCAGAACGCTGAGGGAATACATTTCTTTTGTTTTAAGCCATATTGTTTGTGATACTTCATTACAGAAGTCCTAGGAAACTAACATATTCCCTCCCTCTCCTGGTACAAACATCATGACTTATAAAACATTAAATCAGTGTTTCAGTTCAGTTCAGTTCAGTCGCTCAGTCATGTCCGACTCTTTGCGACCCCATGAATCGCAGCACGCCAGGCCTCCCTGTTCATCACCATCTTTTCAAAAGAAATCCCAGGGTTGATCTCCTTCAGAATGGACTGGTTGGATCTCCTTGCAGTCCAAGGGACTCTCAAGAGTCTTCTCCAACACCACAGTTCAAAAGCATCAATTCTTCGGCGCTCAGCCTTCTTCACAGTCCAACTCTCACATCCATACATGACCACAGGAAAAACCATAGCCTTGACTAGACAGACCTTAGTCGGCAAAGTGTTTACTTATGATTTATTTTGTTCTACCAAGGATGTAAAGTAGCTAATAACTACCCTAAAATCAATATACTTATAGAATATTCATAAATATTAGAGAGGTAAGAGAGAATTCTAAACATGTAATTCAAAGTTTTGGTCCAGGTTCTACCAAAGGCCATATGTTGTGACCTGACAGGAAAGCTACATTTCACTTATTGGTTCTCAATTTCCTCTATTGTCGGACAAGGGAACTGTACAGGATGCTCAGAAACATCCTACCAGTGCCCCAGTCTAGGAAAAGTAAAACTCCACAGTTAACAACAAACAATTTTGGCATAAAGTCTAATCAGATTTTTATAAACTCTTGTTCCTAGTTCAGAATAGACAAAGGGTTGGAAATCACATTTTTCCTCTTAACCACACGAACATCACCCCTATTTAATAGGAGGAAAAAGCTCTGTGCAGCCTCTTCTCATAGAGACCACACCTAGAACAAGGAAAGTTGAGGCCTGTTGCTCTCTGCTCACTAAAAGGTCTCACAAACTTGCGACACAGGAAGGCTATACTAAAAATCCATGTTCTGGCCAAAGTTATGAAAATCTAATTTCTATTTCATCAAAATTCAACCTGCATTTTTTAATCTTTACCTACGAGAGAGAGTGGAAGACTTCCTCATTTTATTAGAATATTAAGAGTACATAATAAATGATATGTAACAAGAAATCCAAATGTCTTAAGGGAAAAATAAAACCAGCATCTCCAAATTTTAAAATGTGTTTTTAGGGTGGTTACATGGAGTTTATCTCAAGAGGGAATAAAATGGTCTCCACAACTGGGGGAGAAGGCAATGTGGGATTTTTAAAAAAGGATTCGAATAGTATTTAATTTTCTGATTTTTCTTCTTAAAGCCTAAAAAAGCCTGAATAAATAGCTTAAATGCTATTTCTGGCCTTGGAAGCATAGCAAAGAGCATCGTTTCACAGGAAAGATGATGATGAAGTCCTTCACACAACTGGTTCAGCTCTGGAGATAACCATTTAGAAATCAGCTAACTGTGCTTTTCGCAGCCACATCTGAACATCATAGGGGTCCCAAGTACACTCACCTATCTTCTCAGGATCAGTTATACCGACTGTCAAATCAAATTGGTCTTCCTGTTCTTCTTCCTCTAGCTTTTAAAGAGAAAACAAACAATGAGAGTAAGATACCCCCAAAAAAGGCTATTCATTATACTCTGTATTATTATTACATCATCAAGATAATAATATCAGGATATATCCTTCTACACATCAGTCTTCAGCTCTGTCCATTCCCAAAAATCTCAATGAAGCAACTTCCACAATTCTAAGTTGGTGCTTGCTCAAAGGTCTTCATTACATCTATTCTCTTAAAACCTTATTTTGATCATACTGAATAATTACTAGGTTTTGGAAGACTTGCCTCTTTCAGGCTAAAGAGGGAATGGGGAGAGATTATACTCTTGAATATAGGAGCTTTGGACACTAAATATCACTAGTGATCATTGAAAGCCTCTGTGCTATCCTCTGGATAACAGACACTCTGTCCAGGAAAGAATCCTTTACTGGATTCTGGCTGTTCATTAACCATAAAGGTCTTCTTCAAGAGTTATAAATATTAACTCAAGCAACTGAACTTCAGACTGGCAGCACAGTCCTAAACATCCAAAAGAAGACCAATAGCACAAATTCTCACCTCCTCATAGCTTGGCTGGGGCTTAGAAGAATTTGTGGCCTCCTGTGGAGGAAGAGAAATGAGTGTTTTGGCTGGCACCTTCTTCTGATTATTTTGTGTGCTGTCCAGGGATAGCTCCACTGTGGCATCTAAAAATAGTTGATATTTTATAATGAAGAAAGAGTCAGAAAAACTGTAAGCTAGAATAAATGGACCTAAGACAAACACAGTAACACTGGGGGAAAGCACTATTTGCCACATCTAAGGATGACACTGTTGCTTTACTACAGTTTATGAACTGCTCACAATTACAATTTTAGATCATCTTGTGAAGATTAAGTTATGTTTAATATACACTGTCCAAGGGGACTAAAAAGACTTTATAATATCTAAAAATTTCTTTTGATCAAAATTGTTAAAAAACAAAACAAAAAAAACACATGCTTAAGAAGTGCCTTTGTCTATCTGGGAAAACAGAACAACTCATTCCCTACGTGTTCTAGATGGGATTTTTAAAAGAGCACTATGTACCGTTTTTAGGCATTAAAATTACTTACGCCAGGGATAAGAATGCACTCTCACCTTGAAGCAATGGAGCTAGAAGTTCAAAACCTAAACAGCTCAGATTTTTTTTCTTTTTAATAAAGACAACTATAAATATCCATTTGGGTTTGGCCTGGTAAGTATGTATCCAATTCTAGCCTTAGGGAATTCAAAGAGAGAAGTTTCTTTTTCTTTTCTAGACTTTCATTTGGAGCTAAAAATGAAACCAGAGAGGGGGGTCTATAAGGCAAAACCAAGTCCTAGATCAATGTCATAATCATTAAAAGTTAATCATGTCTATAAACAAGGTTGCCAAACTGTTGAAATCATATTAGGACTCTTTCACTTATCAGGAAAAAGGCAAACATACATACAAAAATTCATGCAAAATGAACATGTTAAGATGACAGGATCTTTGAAGCAAGAAACCAGCTAAAGTATGTTTAAGATAGTCACATCATGCAGGCACCACACAAATAATTAAGTTATGCAATCCAATAAATGTGACTGAAAATGGAACAGGAAATTTAAACATTTAAAACCTTAAGCTTATTAGAGTATGCTACTGAAAGACTTTTGAAGAGCTGTGCATTAAAAAAATGTTATTTACTTATTTTTGACTGCACTGGGTCTTTGTTGCTCCACGTGGGCTTTCTTTGTTGCAGAGAGTGAGGGGCTACTCTCTAGTTGCGGTGCCTGGGCTTCTCATTGCAGCGGCTTTTCTTGCTGCAGAGCAAGGGCTCCAGGTGCACAGGCTCTAGAGCACAGGCTCAGTAGTTGCAGTGCATGGATTGAGCTGCCCTGAGGCATGTGGGATCTTCCCATCGAACAGGTGTCCCCTGCACTGCAAGGCAGATTCTCAACCACTGGACCACCAGGGAAGCCTGAGGTACGAATTTTTAATTGAAAATCATGTGACAACACATATCAACAATGTTTTTTTCTCTCTCTCTTTTTTTGGCTGTGCAACTTCTGAGATCCTAGTTCTCTGTCCAAGAATAGAACCTGGGTCCTTGTGGGGAAAGCACAGAGTCCTAAGCACTGGAGCGCCCTTTTCTCTGGACTCTAGGTAAGAGTAATAGCAAAGCCACTGGATTCCACCATAGAGATTCTGATCACCACTAATCAAGCAGAAAATAACAGTATTTTATTTAAATTTCCACATCTGAGAAACTAATTGTATCCTAAACTAAATGTATCACTGCAAGTATTCCTTTCCATAGATACCATATGTTCCTTTCTTAGTAGTGAAGGCAGGCACTGGCCGCTTATGAAAACAGCTGGGAATGAAGTAAATCAGAACCCTCATTAGAAATAAATATGTCTCTAATAAAGATCTTCTACATGGTTGTGTATATAAAATCCAACCATGGGAGTAATTCAGTCAACACTAAGATTTCAGGTCTCCTTAAAAGGCAAATCATATAAATGTTAAGTTCCCAAAGATAAAAAAACCTTCTGTGCAATGTGCCATAACTAGATTATTATTTCCATTTCTTCTCCAGAAATTTTATCTAAAACATAAACATTAGCAGAATAAATAGCAGGCACTTAAGTTTCAGAGAGGAAAAGCAATGGAAAACCTTTGAAATCTTTATATTTTTTCTTCTAAACTCTTCTCATGTCTTAATTTTCCAATGACTTCAAATGTGAGAGTCTTCCCAAGACCTTACCCTCCACCCTCTCATCTCTTCCTTTCCTTTGTCATTCTCTCCTTTGAGGGTCTCATTTACCCGGCAGCTTTAATCACCACCTCTAGGAGACTGATTTCCATATGTCCAGTTCTTACTCCTTTCCCCAGGGAGACTACTATAGTTCAAATCACCTCCTGAGCATTTCCCTTTGCATTTAAAACTTCAAAAATCTAAAACCCAAACTCACTCTCCCCACTCTCCACTCAAGGATACTTTCTTTTGCAAAATGTAGTTCTCAAAATAGTACCATCTTCTTTCCAGTCCTTGGGCTTGAAATTTTTGACTTTATCTTTAATCTTCATTTTTGTATACTCGTTACATCTAATCACCAATACCAGATTTTGTTGATTTCACTTCTTGAAAAGTTTTCATCTTTCTTTCCTATTTCTATTACCTTTACCATTTCATCCTTGAACTAATTTGTACGATGCCTTCTGACATCTCCGGGCTTCCCTTGTGGCTCAGCTGGTAAAGAATCCACCTGCAATGCAGGAGACCTGGGTTCGATCCCTGGGTTGGGAAGATCCCCTGGAAAATGGAAAAGCTACCCACTCCAGTATTCTGGCCTGGAGAATTCCATGGACTATATATATAGTCCATGGGGTCACAAAAAGTTGGACATGGAGCCACTTTCACTTTCTGACATCTCCAGTCTTTGTCCATCACAATCCGTTTTATATAATAATTCTACCAGGTCAGTCTTTCATCACTCGCCCATTTCACTTTCCTTACTCAAAATTCAATTAAACCAATGGCTCTAAACTGACTCTAGGATGAAAATTCAAATTCTAATTATTATATTGTCTAAAATCCTCCTAAACATTTCCAGACTTATCTTCCACGGTATCTCTAAGAAGCCCCTGCTTTTGGCCCACTGAGTTTACTGTCCCTTAAATACACCATTTTATCGATTCTCCCTGCCCAAACATCTGCATGCTCTTTTTTTCTGACATAAACCCTGCTTCTTTCAAAAAGTCTTACAAGATCATTGTAGACCAGCGCTTATTACTGAGGGCACTACCAACATTTTGGGCTGGATAATTCTTTTGCTGAATGGCTGTCTATGTACTGTAAGGTGTTTAGAAGTATCCACAGCCTCTACCCAGCAGAAACCAGCGGCGCTCCCAGGTGTGACAAACGAAAACGTCTCCAACCATTGCCAAATGTCTCTGAATGTCTTTCAGTGGGGTAGGTTGGTGGGGGATGACCATACCTTGTTGAGGACAGGGCAGTCCCTCTCAACAAAAAGTTATTGGGCCCAAAATGCTAAGAGTACCAAGACTGAGAAACTCAGTCCTAGTGTTTTTCAAACTGCAGCTTGTCATTCACTGGGGAATTGTGATAGCTATTTAGTGGGTTGCAAACAGCATTTTAAAAAAAGAGAAACAATAGAAAATTTCAGATTGTATGGAAAATAGTAAGGGCAAATCATGAATGAAAACTTTTGATTTCATTTTATATAAGTATATAAATATTTTGAATTATGACAGAAAATGTATTTCTTACTATGAATCTTTGTCATAAAAGTCTGAAATCACTGCATTTGTCTCCTCTCAGACCCCTCTAAGTCCGCATCACTTAATTAAGTAACTGTATATTTATGTTTTACTCACTAAACCTGTAAGTATCTTGAAGACAGGTACTGCCTTTGGAATCTTCCACAATAGTCTCTTACAAAGAGTCTTTCTCATATATACACAACTTTTTACTTTAATTCAGCAAGTTAGAAGATTCCCAGCTTAAGTTTTGAGTCTATACTTGCCTGCGAAGAGATCCTGTGGCTCTTGATCTTGTTCCTCATGAATCCCATTTTCTCTGGAGCCACTGTTGATGGGCAGAAGTGAAGCAATTCTCTTTGGAGACTGTTGCTTACTCTGAAAACAAAGAAATACTTTGAATAAAATAGTACCATTAAAAACAAATCTAGAGGACTTCCCTGGTGGTCCACTGGTTGAGACTCCGTGCTTCTACTGCAGGGGACGTGGATTCGATCCCTGACTAGCGAACTAAAATCCTACAAGCTGTTCACCATGGGCAAAAAAACCCCAAAACAAACAAACCTAGAAAGTGACTTTTGATGTACCCCTCAGTTGCTCTGCCAGGTTTTCAGGGGAAGACAGGATCACTAGTCAGCTAGTTCAATAAGCAGCAGATGGTTACTAGTAATGTAACTGGCCTGAGTGATCACAGCTAAAATAAACTCATACATTTTAGTGTTAATTTCTAACACTATAACCCTGCTTAACTGCCCTACCCCAAGGCACATGATGCCAATGTGGGTATGTGTATACACAGAAAATTTTCAAAAGAACCTCAGTTGACGACTTTTACTCTTTCAAATGCTGATGGGGCACATTCTAGTGTCCAGGATATCACACTATGGTCCGGAATTCAAGCTCTGATCCTGACTTACTTTGTGGCCTTAGCTGAACCATTCACTGATGCCCAATTGTGTGGACATTACCAACCTTCCTCACAGGCAAATGAAGGTGTAACATTTTACATCTAATGTTATTTGTAAATATAACTCATCTTTTCATCCTTAATTTATAGAGAATTTCCAACCAGACTCTTGTTAGGCTAGCAGAAGAAAAACCAGCCATGCTTAGCCAATGAGCACATGGTGAAAATACAGTCAGTCCATTGGCTTTTATCAAAAGCTCAGTGATCAGCTACAAACAAGGCTGGGGTGAGGCCCCAGACCGGTACCAGAGTGAACAAAGCTGGATTGTGTAGAAAATGAACAAAAAGCTGGGAATCTGGCTTCAAAAGCCATGGTGTCATACTAGAAAGTTTTGAAGTCAGACCCCAAGGCCAAATCAGTTAAAAGACCTGACTTAAGGGATCTTTTATGAAATACTTCCTTAACAAATCTGAGGGCGTTTGTTCCTTGGAAATAGGCCCTTTCTGACTAGATGAAATGACAGATTTATTGGGTGCTCTGAATTTGCCATGCCAACAGCTCTATCCCAGTATTAGTGCCACCCTCAGGGAAAGAAACTGCAACCAATACATAGATCGATACTAGCAAACAACGTTTCTACTGAAATTTTCACGGTAATAAAATTTAATGACCTTTTAGTTGTATATGCTTAAATGTTACCAATTCTGTTAGAGACACTGATTCTCTCTTCTAGCTGCTTCCACAATCTTAAAGACAACCAAAAAAATCACTGCAGAGACACAGACAACAACCAAAACCAAACCCCACACTTCCCTTCTGCCTCTTATGTTGCCAACTGCTTTCTTACATACACATTTCCGTCCTATACATGCTCTGGTAGAGTAAAGGGAATCTCATGAAAACCCATCGACTTCTTTTAATTCAGTTCCCACTAATACCAGTTGCCTCGAGATGGAGATCTAGGAGAGATGAAACCTCAAGATACATTAAGAATATATGTATGTCAATGTAACTTACTAATAGCTCACCAGAGAGACTAAAGCAAGAGGAAAAGCACTGGTTAGACTTTACCCCTTTTAAACAACACCTAGAAGAACCCATTCTTGTGACATGGAGATGAATAAAAGCAGCTTTCCATTTCTGATTTACCATCTAAACTTGGAAGTTTAAAGATTAGGAACATTTTCTGGGGCAATGGTAGAACAGCTGTCTGGGAGAAAATATTTACAAATGATTAGACCAAAAAGGGCATAATTTCTAAAATATATAAATAGGTCATACAACTCAATAACAACAACAAAACACAAGCAACCCGGGACTTTTCTCATGGTTCAGTGGTTAAGACTCCACCTTCCAGTGCAGGGGATGTGGGTTCGATCCCTGGCTGGGGACCCAAAATCCCACATGCAGCAGGGCAACTGAGCATGCCATAACTAGAGAGAAACCCGATCACTGCAGCTAAGACTTCATGCAGCCAAAAATAAAGAAAAAAAAATTTTTTTTAAGAAACTCAATCAAAGAATGGGTAGAAAATCTAAAAAGACATACAGATTGCCAACAAGCACATGAAAAGGTGCTCTACATCACTAATTGTTAGAAAAATGTGAATCAAAACTATGAGATACTGCCTCACACTGTTCACATGGCCATCACAAAAAAGTCCACAAAGAACAAATCTGGAGCGGGTGTAGAGAAGATGGAACCCTCCTACATTGTTGATGGGAATGTAAATTGATACAGCAACTATGGAGAACAGTATAGAGATTCCTAGAAAAACTACAAAGAGAGTTGCCATACGATCCAGCAATCCCACTCCTGGGCATAAACCCAAAGAAGACTCTAATTTGAAAATATACCCTCCCTGCAATGTTCATAGCAGCACTATATACAATAGCCAAGACATGGAAGCAACCTAAATGTTCATCAACAAGTAAATGGGTAGACAAGATGTGATAAATATATACAATGAATACTTGACCATATTGGATGGACTTACAGATCTTCATACTAAGTGAAGTAAGATAGATAAAGACAAACATAATATCACTTATATGTGGAATCTAAAAATATGATACAAATGAACTTATTTACAAAACAGAAACAGATTCACAGACTCATTTTGTGGGGCAGAGGCACAGTGATTACAGAGTGGCAAAATCAATACTAAAAATAAGGCTTGCTTTATAATCCATATTTTTAAAATCTCTTAATAGTCAATAAGTCACAAAACTCTGAAGGGGGTTAAATTTCTAGGCAAGAGATAAGACTATTTTCTGTGATGAATATAGTTTGCTTATGATGTAGTTAACAAACCCAAAGAATGGATCGGCCTACTTTCCCTGCCCACTTCCCTCTTTTTCTTAATAAAGGAAGCATTCTTTCTTTTAGTGACAGAATCCTAGTCTAGAATATTCAATGGCTGCTGACTCTCTTTGGCTGTTAACTCTGGCAGGTGGTTCTACTGATAAGTCTGTTTAAAAAAGTTCAAGTGCTTCTGTTTATAATTACAAGACAGCCTAATCCTAATTCTCAGAGAGGCCCTAGAAAGATCTGCCAGCAAGAGAGCACTTCTGTTAAGAGCAAACAGGTATTTCTTGCCAATTACCAGCTTCAAACCATGAGGCTCAGGCTACTAATACAATTTCTTAGTTCAGGGAAGGACAGATGTGGGTTCCTGTCCCTCAGAGCTGACACAGTCATTCATTCCTGCCAAGTACTGCTGTGATTCCAGGTCTCTTCTGTACAGGTTCAGTTCAATTCAGTCACTCAGTCGTGTCTGACTCTTTGCGACCCCATGAATCACAGCACGCCAGGCCTCCCTGTCCATCACCAACTCCTGGAGTTCACTCAGACTCACTGATACTAGCAAACAACGTTTCTACTGAAATTTTCACGGTAATAAAATTTAATGACCTTTTAGTTGTATATGCTTAAATGTTACCAATTCTGTTAGAGACACTGATTCTCTCTTCTAGCTGCTTCCACAATCTTAAAGACAACCAAAAAAATCACTGCAGAGACACAGACAACAACCAAAACCAAACCCCACACTTCCCTTCTGCCTCTTATGTTGCCAACTGCTTTCTTACATACACATTTCCGTCCTATACATGCTCTGGTAGAGTAAAGGGAATCTCATGAAAACCCATCGACTTCTTTTAATTCAGTTCCCACTAATACCAGTTGCCTCGAGATGGAGATCTAGGAGAGATGAAACCTCAAGATACATTAAGAATATATGTATGTCAATGTAACTTACTAATAGCTCACCAGAGAGACTAAAGCAAGAGGAAAAGCACTGGTTAGACTTTACCCCTTTTAAACAACACCTAGAAGAACCCATTCTTGTGACATGGAGATGAATAAAAGCAGCTTTCCATTTCTGATTTACCATCTAAACTTGGAAGTTTAAAGATTAGGAACATTTTCTGGGGCAATGGTAGAACAGCTGTCTGGGAGAAAATATTTACAAATGATTAGACCAAAAAGGGCATAATTTCTAAAATATATAAATAGGTCATACAACTCAATAACAACAACAAAACACAAGCAACCCGGGACTTTTCTCATGGTTCAGTGGTTAAGACTCCACCTTCCAGTGCAGGGGATGTGGGTTCGATCCCTGGCTGGGGACCCAAAATCCCACATGCAGCAGGGCAACTGAGCATGCCATAACTAGAGAGAAACCCGATCACTGCAGCTAAGACTTCATGCAGCCAAAAATAAAGAAAAAAAAATTTTTTTTAAGAAACTCAATCAAAGAATGGGTAGAAAATCTAAAAAGACATACAGATTGCCAACAAGCACATGAAAAGGTGCTCTACATCACTAATTGTTAGAAAAATGTGAATCAAAACTATGAGATACTGCCTCACACTGTTCACATGGCCATCACAAAAAAGTCCACAAAGAACAAATCTGGAGCGGGTGTAGAGAAGATGGAACCCTCCTACATTGTTGATGGGAATGTAAATTGATACAGCAACTATGGAGAACAGTATAGAGATTCCTAGAAAAACTACAAAGAGAGTTGCCATACGATCCAGCAATCCCACTCCTGGGCATAAACCCAAAGAAGACTCTAATTTGAAAATATACCCTCCCCGCAATGTTCATAGCAGCACTATATACAATAGCCAAGACATGGAAGCAACCTAAATGTTCATCAACAAGTAAATGGGTAGACAAGATGTGATAAATATATACAATGAATACTTGACCATATTGGATGGACTTACAGATCTTCATACTAAGTGAAGTAAGATAGATAAAGACAAACATAATATCACTTATATGTGGAATCTAAAAATATGATACAAATGAACTTATTTACAAAACAGAAACAGATTCACAGACTCATTTTGTGGGGCAGAGGCACAGTGATTACAGAGTGGCAAAATCAATACTAAAAATAAGGCTTGCTTTATAATCCATATTTTTAAAATCTCTTAATAGTCAATAAGTCACAAAACTCTGAAGGGGGTTAAATTTCTAGGCAAGAGATAAGACTATTTTCTGTGATGAATATAGTTTGCTTATGATGTAGTTAACAAACCCAAAGAATGGATCGGCCTACTTTCCCTGCCCACTTCCCTCTTTTTCTTAATAAAGGAAGCATTCTTTCTTTTAGTGACAGAATCCTAGTCTAGAATATTCAATGGCTGCTGACTCTCTTTGGCTGTTAACTCTGGCAGGTGGTTCTACTGATAAGTCTGTTTAAAAAAGTTCAAGTGCTTCTGTTTATAATTACAAGACAGCCTAATCCTAATTCTCAGAGAGGCCCTAGAAAGATCTGCCAGCAAGAGAGCACTTCTGTTAAGAGCAAACAGGTATTTCTTGCCAATTACCAGCTTCAAACCATGAGGCTCAGGCTACTAATACAATTTCTTAGTTCAGGGAAGGACAGATGTGGGTTCCTGTCCCTCAGAGCTGACACAGTCATTCATTCCTGCCAAGTACTGCTGTGATTCCAGGTCTCTTCTGTACAGGTTCAGTTCAATTCAGTCACTCAGTCGTGTCTGACTCTTTGCGACCCCATGAATCGCAGCACGCCAGGCCTCCCTGTCCATCACCAACTCCTGGAGTTCACTCAGACTCACGTCCATCGGGTCAGTGATGCCATCCAGCCATCTCATCCTCGGTCGTCCCCTTTTCCTCCTGCCCTCAATCCCTCCCAGCATCAGAGTGTTTTCCAATGAGTCAACTCTTCGCAAGAGGTGACCAAAGCACTGGAGTTTCAGCTTTAGCATCATTCCTTCCAAAGAAATCCCAGGGCTGATCTCCTTCAGAATGGATTGGTTGGATCTCCTTGCAGTCCAAGGGACTCTCAAGAGTCTTCTCCAACACCACAGTTCAAAAGTATCAATTCTTCGGCGCTCAGCTTTCTTCACAGTCCAACTCTCACATCCATACATGACCATTGGAAAAACCATAGCCTTGACTAGATGGACCTTTGTTGGCAAAGTAATGTCTCTATTTTTCAATATGTTAACTAGCTGTAATTCTTCCTCATGTTGCTCAATTGCTCTTTGCTCCAGGAAGAACTGCTGCTTTACATTCCAGGGACTGCAGAAGGGTCATATAGTTGAAATTCTCAATAGCATTTAGTGGATGAATCCATATAAAACAACTCTGGTAACAGCACTTCTGGAGAACAAGGGTATATATTCACTTTCCAATGGAAAAATTAGGATAATTTAGTTAAGGCAAAATGGAGCTACAGAATGGTGTGACAAGGACAACTAGGAATAAGTCAACCTCAGAAACTACGGCAGCCATCAAGTCTTTAAAAATTACCCTGGAATCATGGATACTGTTCCTTTTGCCACATTTACTTCTGGGGAGAAATGAGCTAAGTGGAGGTAGTTTATTAGTTTTCTATTACGGCTGTGACAAGTTACCGCACACTGAACAGATTAAACAATGCAAATTTATTCTAGTTCTGTGGAAGTCAATACAGGTCTCACTGGGCTAAAATCAAGGTATCAGGGCTGCATTCCTTTCTGGAGGTTCGAGGGGAGAATCTGTCTCCTTGCTCTTTCCAGCTTCTAGAAGCTGCTTATATTCCTGGGTTGATGGCTGCTTCCTCCATTTCCAAAGGCAAAAATGCTACAGCTCTCTGCGCCTTTCGCCTGAAAGGCAGTCGCTCTCTGTCTCTGCCATTTTTAAAGAATCCTTATTGTTGCACTGGGTTTACTCAGATAATCTGCGATAATTTCCCTTAATGTCAGCCAGGGCTTCCCCGGTGGCACATCAGTAAAGAATTCACCTGCAGTGCAGGAGAGATCACCGGGTTGGGAAGATCCCCTGGAGGGCATGGCAATCCACTCCAGTATTCTTGCCTGGAGAAAGGCACGGACAAGGAACCTGGCAAGCTATAGTCCACAGGGTCCCAAAGAGTCAGAAATGTCTGAAGTGACCAAGCACAAGATCAGCTTATTAGCAACCTTAATTACTTGGTAATATAAAACATTCACAGGCTCTGAGACTAGCAGTGGACATGTTGGGGAGGAGGCAGTTATGATTCCTACCACAAGTAGCGACTCCTTTCCACACGACATTTCAAAAATAGCACAGATACACTAAAAGTGCCTGTGCTTAGGAGAATGGACATTTAGTGTCCACTGGATTTGATGCATCTTATTCTACAAACTGAGTGAATATCCAACTAACCCAAATGATTTAACAGTATTACCCCCTCTCATAATTTAAGGAATTAAAATAGGGAATCTTATCTGGGGTCCCTGAGTCACAGAATTCAGGAGGGGGTCTATGAATTAAAATAAGAATAAAATTACAATTTATCTTTCATTAACCTCTAACTGAAATTCAGCATTTTCTTCAATTATAAAGACAGGCAACAAATATGAGTAGTAGCAGTACCTGAGCATAACTAACAGAAATTAGATATTTTTATACGATCTTATAGTTAAAATTTCATTTAAAAATCACAGTTATTACACCTATCCCTAGATATTAATTAAAGCACTTTAAAAAAACCATGTCACTAATATAAAATTGTTTTAATGTTTTGATAATTAGATTTCAGTATAATTGGTTTCCTGTGTAATATTATGTATTTTATACATTTAAAAACATTATTTTGAGATGGGTCCATAGGCTTCCTTGACTGCTGATGAGTCCATGACATACAAAAGATAAAGAACCTGAGTTAGTTCCTCTAAGACTAATGAAAATGTAAAAGGGGAGCGAGAAGGGTAACTAAGTCTGAGGCTGGGTACTGAGCTGCTGCTGCTGCTGCTGCTAACTCACTTCAGTCGTGTCCGACTCTGTGCGACCCCGTAGACGGCAGCCCACCAGGCTCTGCTGTCCCTGGGATTCTCCAGGCAAGAACACTGGAGTGGGTTGCCATTTCCTTCTCCAATGCAGGAAAGTGAAAAGTGAAAGTGAATTCGCTCAGTCGTGTCCGACTCTTAGCAACCCCATGGACTGCAGCCCACCAGGCTCCTCTGTTCATGGGATTTTTCAGGCAAGAGTACTGAAGTGGGGAGCCATTGATAACAAATTGTAGCTACAGATATTCTACTGAATCTTCTGGTGTAATTTCCATACCAAATTTTTGGGATCTCAAATTAATATAACTTAGAAGGGCCCAAAACTGCAGAAGGATCAGAGTACTAATGGTACATTAGCTTCTAAACTGAAAAAGGAAAATGAATCCAGTTCAAATCTGCTCTGAAAGCAAAATGAAGCCCCAGCTGTCCATTTGACTAAGCAAAAGAATAAGCCAGAAAAAGTTGAGCAACAGGCTTTTCCCGGAAATGAGATACTTACGGCTACTTGCTCTAGTAACTATAAACAACTCATGATTTACTTATGCCAGCAATTAGAGAAGCTTTGACGGCCAAAGGAGAGAAATTAGAGTGCTCTTTTTCCTCTCTCCCTGCCAACCAAACAAACAGCAAGAGGCCAAGACACTAGAACTACCTTGATATCTGAATAAGCAAAGGGGCAGTAACTCCCTACAGAAACTAGAAGTCAGATTGCAACCTTGTTGCTTCTTGCATAAGCCCTAAACTCTAAATAAATTTTAAGTTGGGTTCTTACTCAGTTCAGTAGCTCAGTCCTGTCCAACTCTTTGCAACCCTATGAACTGCAGCACGCCAGGGTTCCCTGTCCATCACCAACTCCCAGAGCTTGCTCAGACTCCTGTTCATCAAGTCAGTGACGTCATCCAACCATCTCATCCTCTGCCATCCTGGGTTCTTATTAGTCATTTTTCAAAGGTGTTCTCTCATGCTCTTTCCTCCAAAAGTACTTATAACTACTTTTGTTAGCTTTCCTCCATAATCTTGAAAGCTAACTGCTAGTACCAGTCTATGATCGAAACCGAAGAGTCTACGTACTTCAGAAAAAAAGTTTACAATTTGAGCTGAGCATTAAAATGAATCTTTAGCCATAATACCAGTTACTGATTTTCCAAGAGCATCTGTATCAGACCTGTGTGGAAAATGTGTAATTTCCACTTCTGATCTTTTGATCAGACCTGACCACCTGATGTGATGTCAGTTCCAAAAATAAAAGTGTTTGAGACAACATGCTTATAGAAAATACCACACACTAGATGGACCCTTACCCATGACTGCTTACTAATATTAGTCATAAATGACTATACCATTTTAGCTAAAGCAACAAAGCAATGAATCTGTTTTAAAATATACTGTTGTATAGATTAATTTTCAGAAGTCTGATTAGGAACAGAGAAGAGATGGCATCAAGAAACTTACTCAAGACATGTTACACCTCTGGGAATAGCCACCATATATTTTGCAAACAAAGAATTAAAATATTGCCAGCCAAACTATCGATTTCCTTAGGGCTTTTAATGAATCTACCAAAGTACATCCAGATCTAAAAAAGTTATAAGTACTCTAAAGGAAATAATCTGATTTTAAAAAAGAGCCAAGATTGTAAAATGGTGCAACTGTGATGGAAAACAGTATGGAGGTTCCTCAAAAGCTTAAAAATAGAACTACTTTATGATCCAACAAACTCACTTCTGAGTACATATATCTGAAAGAACTGAAAGCAGGGTCTCAAAGAGATATCTGCACACCCACAGCAGAACTACTCACAAGAGCCAAAAGGTAGAAGTAACCCACATGTCCACTGGGGGATGTTTGGATAAACAAAAATGTGTTAAACACATTTGACGGAATATTATTCACCCTTAAAAAAAGGAAGGAAATTACGATACATGTTACAATATGGATGAATCCTGAGGATGGGACCAGATGCCATATGCAAATAAGACCAGTGAGGTCAAATGAGATGTAAAAATATGTATAAGTGAAATAAACCAGTAATAAAAAGACAAATACTGTATGATTCTACTTATATGAGGTTATCTAAATCAGTCAAATTCATAGAAACAGAAAGGAGAATGGGGTTACCAGGGGCTGAGCGGAGAGGGGTAAAGGGTGTTGTTACTTAAAGGGTACAGAATTTCAGAACTACAGGAGATCTGTTTCACAAAGATGTGAGTACACTTAACACTGTTAAAGTATACAATTGTAAGTGGTCACAATGATAAATTTTTGTTGTGTTTTATACCATGATTCCCCCAGGGATACATGTATATTGATCATACAGGTAGGACTGGATTCTAAAAACACCATGTCCTTTTTTGTCTAAATGTTAATACATAACTTTGGTTTATATAATTCTCTGCAGCCCATAAAACATTGTCAATCAGAAGCTAGCTGTTATCCTTGACTTCTGACTACCAATAAAAGCCAAGTGATATTGTTCTTTAGTCTTAAACACCAGTGGGAATATGTAAATAAGTCTTGATTAGCCACAGGCAATCTTTTTTAAGATATGACTTTTCAAATCTCTTGCTATTCTGTCTTTATCCTATTTCTTTTTTTTGGGGGGGGGGCATTTCTCTAATTATGAGGGTTTCAATTTAAGAGTAAGAGTGGTGAGGAAAATCTAACTGGTGTAATAAATCATCAAACAAAGAAGTCACCAGATTTGCCAACATTTGAACAGAGGACATCATTAATCTGTTTTCCTCCATTTTCTCAGTATGAGCAAGGCTGTTCATACTTCTCTTATTCAGAGGGCAAGTCTAACGGTGATCTTGACATATTGCTAAAAAGAGATGGGCATATCAGAACTTCTGGAAGGGCAGATAAAGAACTTATTTCAATTTTATCACTCAGGTTTCAGTTCAGTCACTCAGTCATGTCCAACTCTTTGCAACCCCATGAATTGCAGCACACCAGGCCTCCCTGTCCATCACCAACTCCCGGAGTTCACTCAAACTCCTGTCCATCGAGTTGGTGATGCCATCCAGCCATCTCATCCTCGGTCGTCCCCTTCTCCTCCTGCCCCCAATCCCTCCTAGCATTAGAGTCTTTTCCAATGAGTCAGCTCTTCGCATAAGGTGGCCAAAGTATTGGAGTTTCAGCTTTAGCTTCAGTTCTTCCAAAGAACACCCAGGACTGATCTCTTTTAGGATGGACTGGTTGGACCTCCTTGCAGTCCAAGGGACCCTCAAGAGTCTTCTCCAACACCACAGTTCAAAAGCATCAATTCTTCAGCGCTCAGCTTTCTTCACAGTCCAACTCTCACATCCATACATGACTCCCCTTCTCCTCCTGCCCCCAATCCCTCCTAGCATTAGGAGGAGTCTTTTCCAATGAGTCAGCTCTTCGCATAAGGTGGCCAAAGTATTGGAGTTTCAGCTTTAGCTTCAGTTCTTCCAAAGAACACCCAGGACTGATCTCTTTTAGGATGGACTGGTTGGACCTCCTTGCAGTCCAAGGGACCCTCAAGAGTCTTCTCCAACACCACAGTTCAAAAGCATCAATTCTTCAGCGCTCAGCTTTCTTCACAGTCCAACTCTCACATCCATACATGACGACTGGAAAAACCAAAGCCTTGACTAGATGGACCTTTGTTGGCAAAACAATGTCTCTGCTTTTGAATATGCTATCTAGGTTGGTCATAACTTTCCTTCCAAGGAGTAAGCATCTTTTAATTTCATGGCTGCAATCACCATCTGCAGTGATTTTGGAGTCCCCAAAAATAAAGTCTGACACTGTTTCCACTGTTTCCCCATCTATTTCCCATGAAGTGATGGGACCAGATGCCATATGCAAATAAGACCAGTGAGGTCAAATGAGATGTAAAAATATGTATGCCATTTAGTCTTCCAACATAATAATTTTAAGAGTTAGGAGACCCAAAGAGTGGCTCAAATTTAGTCTCTCCTTTTACTAAGGGAAAAATTAGCCCTATTCTAGAACTAAGAAAGTTTTAACTAAATCAATACATATCTAGATTCAGGTCCAAAGACTCAGGTAACATATTTAGAATTTTAGACCATTTTATTCCTAAGGCCACAAAGTAAGAGGCATAAAGAAGGTAAGGCCTTAGGTATTCTTAAGAATCAGACCTTGCCCAAGCTGGTTTTCAGGTTTAAGACAATGATTTTAGATTTGTTTTAATAATTCTTTTAACTCCAGTCTTTTAACCCAGATGGCTCAGTGGGTAAAGAATCCTCCTGCAACGCAGGAGACACAGGAGACTCGAGTTCCATCCCTTGGTTGGGACTATCCCCTGGAGGAGGAAATAGATACCCACTCCAGTATTCGCCAAAAAATCCCACGGACAGAGGAGCCTGGCGGGCTACAGTCCGAAGGGTCCCAAAGATGACTGAGCGACTAAGCTTGCACACCTCCCATTCAAATAACTGGTCTGTATATCCTAAAATGCATATCATAGGCAGCTCCTTCAGTTATAAATCAAATCATATTTTTATTACTGAATTAACAAAGCCTTTTGGGCTCTAAAAAAGAACAGATGGGATGATTAGCAGCAGCAGCTGTTACATCAATGTCCAGGAAATCACATGCGTACCATAAATGAGTTTTAAAATTTACATGCCTCAGCTTCTCAATTCTTCAGTGCTTCTTTCTTTGCCTCCAACATGCAACAAAACATAGTATGAAGATAAACTTAAATCAGTAAGATGCCATTGAAGTCATTATATGCCTACTTTGACAGCTTTTAATCAAATCAATCTTATTACTAGTTTGATACTAATCATTTTTAGGATTAACTTTTCTAATCCATTACTAGAATTTGTGAGTTTTTTAATTCTTCAAGTAATTCCAGTTTACAAAATGCTCAACTGTTCTATGTGTTTTACAGGTATTCTAATTTAATCCTCACAATAATGGTGGAGGTAAATACTCTGACTATTCACATTTTACACTTGAGAAAACTGTACAGAGTAAACAAGTATCCTGTGCAAGGTTAAGCCAGCAAGTAACAGAGTCTGGACTTAAATCAGCCTTCAGGCCCACTTTATTACTTTATTTTTCAACGATTTTAAGATACAGAAGCACTGCAATCCATCTCCTCACACTGGCTCACAAGTAAAGCCTTTATTATAATATAATCTGTATTAATGACTATTTAACACCCTAACTGGTGAGGAATCTTGGGATCTTGGATTCCTGAAGATTAACTTCAGGACAGGCTACTAAAATAAATTATTTACAGGTAGCATTTTAGGTCCCTCAGCAACTCAATTTTCCTGGATCAAAATCTAAATAAAAAATAATCTGACTTTCTGTGGTAGAACAAGTTCACTCTGACCCCCTCCTCCTTCCCTTAGATGAAAATTATGCAAAGTATTCTCACTGTGTTAGGAGACAAAAATATCAATAACTTTGGGAAGTAACCTGGTGAGATCAATCAAATAATCTCTTGAACTTATTTAGAGAACTTCAGAAAAATAACACTGCATCCTTCCAGGGTCTTTATTGAAAAATAATATCATTTGCCTATGTGACCAATCACTTTCAAGGACAGAGTATCAATTTTTAGATGTTCAGTTTATCTACCAGCCCAGCAGTTATCAACAGTGGCTGATATGAGAGAATTCTTCAGGGTTTATGAGAGAATTACTAAAGGAATAGACTAAAGATTTGTTTTAAGTGGGACAGAAAACAACTAAATTAGCAGCAAAGGTTATTTCTTGGAATAACAGAGACTCCATTAGTTTGAGTTGTTATATTAGCATCAGCAAATACTTTTTAGATGGGATTATGAACTTAATTCCCAAATCAGTACATGGAAAATTCTATTAATTATCCCAGAAGGTACTGCAATGAAACAAACTTTTTCTGACATGAGACAAGCCTCAAACTTCTCAGATGCATGCCTATAAAGAATTTAAAGCTGTTTACTCATTCACATACTGTGCAGCTACTATGAAGATAAGAATTATCCAAGATAAAAAAAGACGTAAATTCACTCCTAGCACTGAAGAAGTTTTCAATCTGGAACTAACTGTACCAAACAATATGAGTCAGTATTCCTTATAAAACAGACCCAAACATCTCCACTGGTTCCAGAACTGATTACGTGTACTGATTTCCACATTCCACATATAAAGATTAGTTTTTCCAAATACCTAACACCCAGATACTACTATGAAAAACACCATTTCCTCTTTGCATTTACAGATTTGCTCCCAGTAAGGTACTTAAACACACATCCCTTTACAAGAGACAGAGCTTTCTCTATGTAGTGATTTACGTGGCAGGACCTTTTTTTCAACCAACATCTGGCAGAATTTTCCTGGAGATCAAAGGAGTCAACCTAATTCTCATAGATAAATATCCAGAAAGGACCTTTAGTAATGACTGGTAACTACTGAGTCAAGGACTGAGTGCAAACACACACAGTGAGCTAAAGGGGACTTCCCTGATGGCTCAGGGGTAAAGAATCCACCTGACAATGCAGGAGATGAGGGTTTGATTCCTGGATCAGGAAGATCCCCTGGAGAAAGAAATAGTAACTCACTCCAATATTCCTGCCTGGGAAATCCCATGGACAGAGGAGCCTGGCTGGATACAGTCCATGGGGTCTCAAAGAGTCAGACACGACTTGGAGACTAAAGAACAACAAACTGAGCTAAGGAAAGGATTTGTGGACAGGTCACTATCCTGGGCAACTCCAGATAATACCATTCATCCATCCTTGGTACAGTAAGGCGAGGGAAAGGAAAGTCAGCACCCCATTCCCTTATTTTGATCTATTAAATCAGCTGGGCAGGAAACCACCAGCAAAACAGCCCCGTGGGTCCGTGGGACCACGGGGCAGGGCCAAATGCCTGCCTTGGCGGCTCTTAGCTGGACGGGATCTCTGCTGAGAAGCCACCACACCCCTCACTTCTCACTGTCCGCCCAGGAGTGGGGAAGCCAAGGTCCTCCGTCTCCGTGTTCATGTAGAACCTAAGCCACGACTACTGTCACCAACGCAAGGTCTTGCCAGGCCCGCTCTGCCCAGCCTCCCCGACCCTCGCTTAGCTTCTTTCCTTTCGGGGCGCTCCTCCACCTGCCCCGAAGGGTGAGAACTCACGACAGCCGCGGCGCCGGTGAAAATATCCTCCCCCTCGGTGTCACTGTCCCCGGCTTCGGGTTCTGAGCCCCCGACCGCCCCCTTGGACTCCGGCTCCAGGCCGGGGAAGGGCGGAGGGAGTCTCTCCGAAGCGCTACAGCCACCACCACCCGACGCCATCTTCCTCCACCCGCGGCGGAAGCCGCAACAACAACTTTATAGAGAGATAGGACCGCGAGCACAGCGTTCCAGCGGAGCTAAGGGGGATGGCAGCCACTAGCCCCGAGGGACGCGCTGGGAGGGGGGCGCGGGGGCGAGGCCTTCAGACTGGGGGCGGGGCGCGGCTGGCCGGCGGCTACTGCCCAGCCAANGAGACTCGAGTTCCATCCCTTGGTTGGGACTATCCCCTGGAGGAGGAAATAGATACCCACTCCAGTATTCGCCAAAAAATCCCACGGACAGAGGAGCCTGGCGGGCTACAGTCCGAAGGGTCCCAAAGATGACTGAGCGACTAAGCTTGCACACCTCCCATTCAAATAACTGGTCTGTATATCCTAAAATGCATATCATAGGCAGCTCCTTCAGTTATAAATCAAATCATATTTTTATTACTGAATTAACAAAGCCTTTTGGGCTCTAAAAAAGAACAGATGGGATGATTAGCAGCAGCAGCTGTTACATCAATGTCCAGGAAATCACATGCGTACCATAAATGAGTTTTAAAATTTACATGCCTCAGCTTCTCAATTCTTCAGTGCTTCTTTCTTTGCCTCCAACATGCAACAAAACATAGTATGAAGATAAACTTAAATCAGTAAGATGCCATTGAAGTCATTATATGCCTACTTTGACAGCTTTTAATCAAATCAATCTTATTACTAGTTTGATACTAATCATTTTTAGGATTAACTTTTCTAATCCATTACTAGAATTTGTGAGTTTTTTAATTCTTCAAGTAATTCCAGTTTACAAAATGCTCAACTGTTCTATGTGTTTTACAGGTATTCTAATTTAATCCTCACAATAATGGTGGAGGTAAATACTCTGACTATTCACATTTTACACTTGAGAAAACTGTACAGAGTAAACAAGTATCCTGTGCAAGGTTAAGCCAGCAAGTAACAGAGTCTGGACTTAAATCAGCCTTCAGGCCCACTTTATTACTTTATTTTTCAACGATTTTAAGATACAGAAGCACTGCAATCCATCTCCTCACACTGGCTCACAAGTAAAGCCTTTATTATAATATAATCTGTATTAATGACTATTTAACACCCTAACTGGTGAGGAATCTTGGGATCTTGGATTCCTGAAGATTAACTTCAGGACAGGCTACTAAAATAAATTATTTACAGGTAGCATTTTAGGTCCCTCAGCAACTCAATTTTCCTGGATCAAAATCTAAATAAAAAATAATCTGACTTTCTGTGGTAGAACAAGTTCACTCTGACCCCCTCCTCCTTCCCTTAGATGAAAATTATGCAAAGTATTCTCACTGTGTTAGGAGACAAAAATATCAATAACTTTGGGAAGTAACCTGGTGAGATCAATCAAATAATCTCTTGAACTTATTTAGAGAACTTCAGAAAAATAACACTGCATCCTTCCAGGGTCTTTATTGAAAAATAATATCATTTGCCTATGTGACCAATCACTTTCAAGGACAGAGTATCAATTTTTAGATGTTCAGTTTATCTACCAGCCCAGCAGTTATCAACAGTGGCTGATATGAGAGAATTCTTCAGGGTTTATGAGAGAATTACTAAAGGAATAGACTAAAGATTTGTTTTAAGTGGGACAGAAAACAACTAAATTAGCAGCAAAGGTTATTTCTTGGAATAACAGAGACTCCATTAGTTTGAGTTGTTATATTAGCATCAGCAAATACTTTTTAGATGGGATTATGAACTTAATTCCCAAATCAGTACATGGAAAATTCTATTAATTATCCCAGAAGGTACTGCAATGAAACAAACTTTTTCTGACATGAGACAAGCCTCAAACTTCTCAGATGCATGCCTATAAAGAATTTAAAGCTGTTTACTCATTCACATACTGTGCAGCTACTATGAAGATAAGAATTATCCAAGATAAAAAAAGACGTAAATTCACTCCTAGCACTGAAGAAGTTTTCAATCTGGAACTAACTGTACCAAACAATATGAGTCAGTATTCCTTATAAAACAGACCCAAACATCTCCACTGGTTCCAGAACTGATTACGTGTACTGATTTCCACATTCCACATATAAAGATTAGTTTTTCCAAATACCTAACACCCAGATACTACTATGAAAAACACCATTTCCTCTTTGCATTTACAGATTTGCTCCCAGTAAGGTACTTAAACACACATCCCTTTACAAGAGACAGAGCTTTCTCTATGTAGTGATTTACGTGGCAGGACCTTTTTTTCAACCAACATCTGGCAGAATTTTCCTGGAGATCAAAGGAGTCAACCTAATTCTCATAGATAAATATCCAGAAAGGACCTTTAGTAATGACTGGTAACTACTGAGTCAAGGACTGAGTGCAAACACACACAGTGAGCTAAAGGGGACTTCCCTGATGGCTCAGGGGTAAAGAATCCACCTGACAATGCAGGAGATGAGGGTTTGATTCCTGGATCAGGAAGATCCCCTGGAGAAAGAAATAGTAACTCACTCCAATATTCCTGCCTGGGAAATCCCATGGACAGAGGAGCCTGGCTGGATACAGTCCATGGGGTCTCAAAGAGTCAGACACGACTTGGAGACTAAAGAACAACAAACTGAGCTAAGGAAAGGATTTGTGGACAGGTCACTATCCTGGGCAACTCCAGATAATACCATTCATCCATCCTTGGTACAGTAAGGCGAGGGAAAGGAAAGTCAGCACCCCATTCCCTTATTTTGATCTATTAAATCAGCTGGGCAGGAAACCACCAGCAAAACAGCCCCGTGGGTCCGTGGGACCACGGGGCAGGGCCAAATGCCTGCCTTGGCGGCTCTTAGCTGGACGGGATCTCTGCTGAGAAGCCACCACACCCCTCACTTCTCACTGTCCGCCCAGGAGTGGGGAAGCCAAGGTCCTCCGTCTCCGTGTTCATGTAGAACCTAAGCCACGACTACTGTCACCAACGCAAGGTCTTGCCAGGCCCGCTCTGCCCAGCCTCCCCGACCCTCGCTTAGCTTCTTTCCTTTCGGGGCGCTCCTCCACCTGCCCCGAAGGGTGAGAACTCACGACAGCCGCGGCGCCGGTGAAAATATCCTCCCCCTCGGTGTCACTGTCCCCGGCTTCGGGTTCTGAGCCCCCGACCGCCCCCTTGGACTCCGGCTCCAGGCCGGGGAAGGGCGGAGGGAGTCTCTCCGAAGCGCTACAGCCACCACCACCCGACGCCATCTTCCTCCACCCGCGGCGGAAGCCGCAACAACAACTTTATAGAGAGATAGGACCGCGAGCACAGCGTTCCAGCGGAGCTAAGGGGGATGGCAGCCACTAGCCCCGAGGGACGCGCTGGGAGGGGGGCGCGGGGGCGAGGCCTTCAGACTGGGGGCGGGGCGCGGCTGGCCGGCGGCTACTGCCCAGCCAATCCGAGCCCTAGATCGCGACGCGGTGATTCTAACCAGGTGGCAGAGGAGCAGGAAAAAAGGGGACTTAAGGAGGCTGGAATCAAGATTGCCCGTAGAAATATCGATAACCTCAGATATGCAGATGACCCCACCCTTATGGCAGAAAACGCAGAGGAACTAGAGCCTCTTGATGAAAGTGAAAGAGGAGAGTGAAAAAGCTGGCTTAAATCTCAGCATTCAAAAAACTAAGATCATAGCATCCAGGTCCCATCATTTCATGGCACAGAGATGGGAAAACAATGGAAACAGTCGAAGACTATTTTCTTGGGCTCCAAAAATCACTGTAGATGGTGACCGCAGCCGTGAAACTAAAAGACGCTTCCTCCTTGGAAGAAAAGCTCTGACCAACCTAGACAGCATGACCAACCTAGATAGCATAGTTAAAAGCAGAGATATTATTTTGCCAACAAAGGTCCGTCTAGTTAAGGCTATGGTTTTTCCAGTGGTCATGTATGGATGTGACAGTTGGACTGTGAAAAAAGCTGAGTGCTGAAGAATTGATGCTTTTGAACTATGGTGTTGGAGAAGACTCTTGAGAGTCCCTTGGACTGCAAGGAGGTCCAACCAGTCCATCCTAAAAGAGATCAGTTCCTTGGATCAGTTCATTGGAAGGACTGATGCTAAAGCTGAAACTCCAATACTTTGGCCAACTCATGGGAAGAGTTGACTCATTGGAAAAGACCCTGATGCTGGGAGGGATTGGGGGCAGGAGGAAAAGGGGACAACAGAGGACGAGATGGCTGGATGGCATCAGCAACTCGATGGACAGGAGTTTGAGTGAACTCCGGGAGTTGGTGATGGACAGGGAGGCCTGGCGTGCTGTGATTCATGGGGTTGCAAAGAGTCGGACACGACTGAGCGACTGAACTGAACTGAAGGTTTCTCCAGTAGTCATGTATGGATGTGAGAGTTGGATCATAAAGAAAGCTGAGTGCTGAAGAATTGATGCTTTTGAACTGTGGTGCTGGAGAAGATTCTTGAGAGACCCTTGGACTGCAAGGAGATCAAACCAGTCAATCCTAAAAGAAATCAGTCTGGACTATTCATTGGAAGGACTGATGCTGAAGCTGAAGCTCCAATACTTTGGCCACCTGATGTGAAGAATTGACTCATTAAAAAAGACCCTGATGCTGGGAAAGACTGAAGGCAGGAGAAAGGGAGGCCAGAGGATGAGATGGTTAGATGGCATCACCGACTGGATGGACATGAATTTGAGCAAGCTCTGGGAGTTGGTGATGGACTGGGAAGCCTGATATGCTGCAGTCCATGGGGTCACAAAGAGTCAGACAGGACTGAGGAACTAAACTGAACTGAGGGAACCCGAGGTTCTACAGTCTCTTTGCACTCTGGATCGCTTTAACTACTGGGCTTTTTAAGCAGAAGAAGCAAGTCTGAAAACCTCCACATGGCACCAACTCATACCAAGCACTGTGGCTACATAGAGATTCAATATATATTTTCGATTGTGATCTGTGGACAGATAAACAGTAAAAGTTTTGCTAGTTATTCTTTTGAGAATTAATTCATTCAAGAAACGGATACTGAGGATCAAAGGAGAATCCCATGGACAGATGATACCGGTAGGCTACAGTCCATGGGGTTGCAAGAGTTGGACACTTAGGGACTAAACCACCACCCCCACTGCATACCTGGCACCCTGCTATGCATTTGAGATACAGAGATAAACACGCTTCTGGTTCACTAGGCACTTGAGGGAGATAGACATGTAAATGGACAGTGCTAAATGTGCAGTGAAGTGAAGTGACCTGACGTGAGCTTGCTCAGTCATGTCCGACTCTTTGCGACCCCATGGACTGTAGCCCACCAGGCTCCTCCATCCATAGGATTCTCCAGGCAAGAATACTGGAGTGGGTTGTTGTTTCCTTCTCCAGGGGAACTTCCCGACCCAGGGATCAAACCCGGGTCTCCTGCACTGCAGGCAGGCGCTTTACCCTCTGAGCCACCAGGGAAGCTCAGTAAAAGAGACCAACAAATCTGCTTGAATTCGAGAGACTTCAAAGAGGAAGTGAGACTTGAGAGTCCTAAATTTGGTCGCAAAGCAGTTAGGATTCTCTCAACTGCTGTGGAGTAAATGGAGTGGAACAGATGGTGGGGGACTTATTAAACTCTGAGCAAAAGCTTCCTTGGACCAATTCACTGGTTGTCTGGTGGGCCAAAATCTAAAGTAGCTAGACAAGACTTTAAAGATAAATGGGATATGTTATCATGGGATAATTTAGCAAGATAATCCTTACTTTTCCTCTCAATAGAGATGGTACGAAACTTGGCATCAACTTTGACAAACGGTTTAGTTTGTTCTTAAGTGCCAATTCCTCACCATCAGAGATCTGCTCACAGACCTGCTTAAGGGTAGGTTCCGTGTCCTATCTTTGTACTCTGGGCATCTATAGACCAAGCCTGGCAAATTAAGTATCCAATAAATGTTTGAGATTTGAATGGAGGGATGAATGGATAAAATTAAAATTCACATCACCGACTTTGTTACTGGCAACCGTTACAGCCATCAACACCAGAGGGCTTAACAGGTTCTTTTTAGGATGGCGATCTCCAATGTCACTATTGTACCCATGAGAAAGCTCTCTCGTTCTAAGTTATCTTGAAGGCGATTGGCAGAAATAGCCTGTAATGGGAAGCTGTGCTGGCCCTATGAGTTGTGTTTCCCCTTCGAGATGGAAAAACCAAAAACTAACTCCTTCTCCGGCCACGCCTAACCATTTTTACTAGGTTCCAAACACATCCCATTTCACCGCAACGGAAACTCACTTCCGGCCTGACTAGGAAGTAAGAAAACTTCGAGTGGAAGAGGCCCCCTCGAAAAAAAAATAGTAGGGAGTCTCCGTACAGACGCTCCTGCAATATTAGAAATCAAGATCTTCTTTCCCCTACCTCTTCAGGATTCATCTTTAGCTTATCCAGGCGCTAAGGCAATTAGCGGCGGGTAACAGACCGTTACCTCCCACCATCAACACCCCCACCCCCGCCGCCAGCGTCAGAGACTACAGGTTCCATAATGCAGCTCGCCGTCTTCCAAAGAAAACGCCCATATGTCCCACCCAGCACGCAACGCGCCTCACGTGCCTCCAAGGAAATTTTTTTTTTTTCCCCCTCTTGCCCCGCCGAAACCGAGCAAAGCATACTGGGGCTTGTAGTCCTTGCGCCTCCTTTCCCTAGGTCCTCCGCGACAATCCGTCAGGTCCCGCCTATTATCTGCTCCCCTGGACATTTAGGCTTCTCTTGGGCCATTTGAAGACCAGGAAGTTGATAACTCGCGAGGCTCGCTACTGAGAGACGGTGGCTCGGATGGGACAGTCGCCAGGGATGGCGGAACGTAAGGATGGAGCGGGTGTCCGGACTGCTCTCTTGGACGCTGAGCAGATTCCTGTGGCTCTCGGGCCTCTCTGAGCGGGGAGCTGCCCGGCAGCCCCGGATCATGGAAGAGAAAGCGCTAGAAGTTTATGGTAATTAATTTGTCCAGGGCACCATTTGTTGGTGAACGTGGAGGCTGGGGTAACGAGGGCCTCACCTGAGGGTTTGGAGTGTAAACTCGGGTGTTTTGCTGTATCTCCTTGGCAAGAGTAGAAAGCTTTTTTGTCCCGAGTCTTAAATCACGCGGGCATGTGGGTCTTCCTTAAGACGTAGGCTCTTGCTAAATCCGGAGCAAGCCGAGTCTGTGTTATTTTCCTTGTGTGCCCCATGTTCTAGTGGCCATCTCAAGACTTCTGAGCAGAGGCGTTTAAGATGCTTGATTAAGAAGCAGAACTGGCCTAATTGCCGCACTTGAGCCTCCTTCCTTCTTAGCCCTAACCCTGGACACACACTCCTCTTTCCACCATTGAGGATACTGCTGGGTGACTGCTTGGCCCAAGGTCACAGCCAGTCTTTTCTGCAGAGGCAGTAGGCAAGAGGTCCCCATGAGCCTGGCCATGAAATTATAGTTCTTTAACACGCCCACGCCTGGAGTGCAAAAGAATACACACGCACTGAGTTTTATATGTACATATAACACACATAATTTTTATGTGTATATTGAACATAGAATATCCTCAGTTCAACCCCTGGAACCATCTTCATTGTACACATGAGGAAACAGGTTTAGAGAGGTTAAACAACTGCCTGGGGGCCACTCTGCCCGTAAGGAAGCAGCAAAAACCAAAGCTCTTCTGTTTCCTAACTTGGTGCACTTTTCACCACTTCACAATTGCTGTATGAGTTGCCTTTTTGGACTTACTAGTATTGTATTTGAGACTACAAAGACTGAATCTAACTAGCGCTCAGAGATTCCCGCTAACACTAACCCAGGGTAAAAGTCTAACCACAAGAATGCAAATAATGCAGGTAAGAATTATAGACCAGTAGAAGAAGCCAGGGATGTTAAAGACCTTTGGCACTACTCTTGTTTACCTCTTGCTAGGTTAGGACTTAACCCTAGTCAGGTGACCGGTGTGAGTGGAATGATTTCCCCAAAGCAGTTAGATTCCTGTCCCGTCAGGTCTCCATCTCCAGATCTGGGGACAACAGGGCACTGGGGCTACAGCTTTGGAAGAGGGAGATTTCCTGTCCTCAAACTTACCTTGAAGGGGACCTTTATACACAAAAATAGAATTTTTTAAAATTATGTGCAGTACAAGTACCTGTATGAGAGATCCAGGCAGAGAGGAAAGAGAGTCAGTAATCTCGGACTAGGGGATCTGGAAGGCCTTTAAGGAGAAGGGGTCACTTGAATTGGGCCTTGAAGCATTAGGATCTGGGCCTGTAAAGGGTACATGGGTTACAAAGCAGAGGGAAGAAGCAAGATTATAGAGGTAAGAAAATAACTTGTTTAGGGAACGGCAGGCAGGGCTACAGGATAGGGTTTGTGGTTAAAGGTGGAGGTGTGGTCAAAAATTGTTTTACAGAGCAGGTTGGAATTGGATCCTGAAGGTGTAAATATAAATGAAAAATTTAATATCAGTACAAAACCAGTAGAAGAATTTTAGTCAAGGGAATAATGTGAGGAGAGCAACGTTGCTTTCTTTCTAAAGAAATTAATCAACTGTTCCAGATCACTGGAACAGTAGAGAAGTTGGATAAGGGGTGAGATTTAATTTCAGAGTCATTTAACATATAAACAATGTAATACAGCTTGTGTATGTGAGCCTTACAGGGAAAAAGGCCTAGGGTGAGGGGGAACTAACTCCTTTTAAGAAAACTTGTTTCCCTGAGCCCCAAGTTTCACAAGTCTTGCAAAGTTTCTTTTTTCTGCCTCCATTCTCAAGTTCTGTTTCTAATCAAATGATAAGCTCAGGAGTTGCTAGGGAGAAAGTAGAGCTTGACTGATTTGTTTTTCCCAGCAGGATTTCTGATTACAAAGTGCTGTAAATAGTAGAAGGAAACCTCAGGCCTGAGAACATCAAGCTTGTCCCTTGTGAACTCCTGCTTTTTTCTACCTCACCATTTCTTATTCTCCTTTTCTATCTCCTTCTACAACCTTAGAGTAAGAAGGAAGCCTTTTCCTCTGCAATACCAACCCCGCCTCCCACATCTTTGATCTCATTCACTCCTGTTTATTTTACCAGCCTCCTTAAAATTCAGTGTCCCTTCCTCTATTTGGGTTGTAAAAATATACTCCTTTCCCTTATCCTTGTCACTGTTCTAGCTTTTTTAAAACCCACTGCCCTTTGCCCTTTCCTTCTTCCCTTTCAAAATCCTAGGATTATGTTTTCAGTTCTTTCTCACGTCCCCTTTTGCAAGCTGGCCTCTACCTTCACCCCTCTACTGAAAGTGCTTTCTTGCAGGTGACCTCCTGACTAATAAATCAGAGACCTGGTTTAGCTCTCATTAACCTGAATTTTTAGCAGCATTTGATGTTAATAATCATTCCCTCTTTCCTTCTCTCCTGCTTTTTGCTTTGCTTCCTTCTGACCCCAAATTAGGTGCTTCCTACAGATCTATCCTTGGGTCTCTTTCCCTTTACATTTGTGGTTCTCCAACCTGGCTGCACATAAGAATAACCTGAGGGATTTTTTTAAGTCTCAGTGCCCAAGTCCTCCTGTGAATCAGTTAAATCAGAATCCTGGGGAGGGCTCAGACACCAGATTTTGTTTTGTTTTGTTTGTTTTTGAAGCATTCCTTGTGATTCCTTTGTTTGGCAAAGGTAAAAACTATGGTTATACTCACTGCTGTTTGTGAATCCCATGTGTTCAACAGCCACTCTAGCCTTGGTTGAGTCATCTTCCTTTTCTCTCTTTCTTTGTCTTCTATGTCCAAACAATTGTCAGAGTCTGTTTTCAGATTCTGCCTTTGAAATTACTTCAGTGTCTGTCTTCTCCTCTCTATTACTGTGGTCATGTCCCTGTTTGGGGCTTGGCTTTTTCATCCAGTATCCCTGGCTCTGCTCTTTAGTGTGAGTCTACCAACTGGTGAATGAGTTACCAGCTGACAGTGTAACACTGTCCCTGCCATCCCCTTGTTCAGAGCCTCTTGAATAGTTATTCTATTGCCTATAGCTGACTTTAAAAGACCCCTGATGGCCTGGCCTAAACTCTTAACTTCTTTACTTAATGCTGAGTTCCTGGCAAATAAACTCGTTCATTTGGAAATGCTCCAAAGTGTTACCCATTTTTTTAAGATAATTCAGATTGCATTTCCATAAATCCTGAAACTAAGTTATTTCTTCCTCTTGAGCTTGTGTAACACTTTCCCATTTGCATATTCTCTCTGCAGAATTAGATCCAAGAAACTGGACATGAGGTACTAATAATCCACGAAATGATTTTTCTCAAAAGGAAATTTCTGTCAGAAATCTGGGGAGTGGCTGTATTATTTGCTCAAACAAAAAGAAGTCAGTGTTTGGATTAAGACTGACAAAATCAATTGTATTTAGAATACCCATGTTTTAATATAAGACCTTGTTTCTGATGATTCTTTAGATTTGATTCGAACCATCCGGGACCCAGAGAAGCCCAATACTTTAGAAGAACTGGAAGTGGTAACGGAAAGTTGTGTGGAGGTTCAGGAGATTAATGAAGACGACTATTTGGTTATTATAAGGTTCACGCCAACGGTACCTCATTGCTCTTTGGCAACTCTTATTGGTAAGGTTTCAGATAAAGATATTTATATATTGATACTGAATTATTCTAGCTGACACTGACCCACAGTAACAATTAGCATCATAGATCATACTTTATGGTTTACAGAATGTTTTCAGTAGTTCTCACAATCAACGTATGAGTCAATATTAGGTTTATTTTACAGATGAGGAACCTGAGGCTGAGGGAGTTTAAGGGACTTGCTCAGCATCATATAGCCAGGAAATGATGAAGCTGAGGCTCAACCCTAGGTCTCCTGACTTGAAGTCTGTTTTTACTTTAGCTACACCATGCTGCTGCTGCTTCTGCTGCTAAGTCGCTTCAGTCTTGTCCGACTCTGTGCAGCCCTGTAGACGGCAGTCCACCAGGCTCCCCCGTCCCTGGGATTCTCCAGGCAAGAACACTGGAGTGGGTTGCCATTTCTTTATCCAATGCATGAAAGTGAAAAGTGAAAGGGAAGTTGCTTAGTTGTGTCAGACTCCCAGCGACCCCATGTATTGCAGCCTACCAGGCTCCTCCGCCCTTGGGATTTTCCAGACCAGAGTACTGGAGTGGGTTGCCTCCAGGCTAAAATTCCAGCTCTGTTAATTCTGTCACTTTGTGGCCTTGGGCGAGTTACATAACCTTTCTGAGCCTATCACCTTATCTGTAAAAATAGTGATAATAAGGGTAACTGGAACCTGGTAGACTACAGTCCAGAGGGTCAGAAAGAGTCAGACAGGACTGAAGTGACTTAGTGCATGTGTGCACGCTTGCGCATACACACACTGATTTGTGAGGTTAAGTAATAGAAAGCATGAAATAGATGAGAAGTGTTTTTTAGTTCTCCTTAAATATTATTCTTTAGTTATATGGTTATATAGGAACATGCTAATCACATTGATGTATTAGTTTTGTAACCATATGGACTACTTCTAGTCTTCCACAATTATAAATAAACTATAATGAAAAACTTTACACATAAATATTTTTATTTATCTCTAATTATTGGTTCAGGATAAATTCCTGTAAGTGGAATTATTGGGTCATATGGTCTAAATATTTTTAAGCCTCTGGGTAAAATATTAGCAAGTCCTTATTAAAAAGTTCATACTAGGAATTCCCTGGCAGTCCACTAAGTTAGGAATCAGTGCTCTCACTGAAGATGACACATTGCAGAGGGTTTGGAACCATTTGCCTCAGATTGGAACTTGAACCCATGTGCCAGGACTCAAACCCAGCCAGAACCCACGGTCTTCCAACTGAGATCACACTCCTGGTTTCAGGACCTGATGAAGCTCAGGTTCTTGATGTCTCACTGCAGAAAGAATTCAGTGAGAGACAAAGTGATTGGTAAGAAGTGGATTTATTTAGAGAGAAACACACTCAGCAGACAGAGTATGGACCATTTCAGAAAGCAGGAGCAGCTGTGGTAGAAACACTCCACAGACAAGAGTGTGGGCTGATGCAGAGGGTAAATGTGGCCTCGAAATGTGCTGTGGTTAGTGTTTATGGGCTGGGTAATTTCATAGGCTAATGAGTGGGAGAATTATTCCAACTATTTTGGGGAAAGAGTGGAAATTTCTAGGAGTTAGGCCACTGCCCACTTCTTGGTCATTTATATGTCAGCCTTGGGGCTGTCATGGCGCCTCTGAGTGTACAGGGTCATGGGTCTAGTCGAAGTTAACTTGCCTGCCATCTTGGACCCATTTGATTCTAATTAATAAACTGATTGTGTCCTCGGGCTATGTCATTCTTCGAAGGTTGTGCTCTGCCCCTTTCCCTCCTGTTTCAGGTTCTGTCCCTGGTCAGGGAACTAAGATCACACAATCTGGGCTGTGTAGCCAAAAAAAAAAAAAAAAAAAAAAAAAAGATAATTCATTCTCTTTGACCTAAGAAGTAAGGAACTAGTTTCCTAGAAGACAGTAGCATGTACAAAACATATAGGGTAAATTTATAATAATAAATCTTGAAGGAAACTATAGTATCTATTAATAAGTATATGATATAAAAATAATGCAATTTCTTAATTTCTGTTGAAAATGAATATAATCAAGGAATTAAACTATCTGTGTGAGAAGTATATGAAAAAGCTTGAATGATAAGTTGAATTTTTATTATGATTGCAGTTATTTTAAAACAAATGTTTGTGGATAAAGATTGAGAGAGCATATGAAATAAAAATAACTGTAAAGATGTCAAGATTAGTTTATGGTTGATATTTCAGTCTGTACACTTCTTGAAAAGAGTTTTGTCACCTTTTTGGCCTTTTTGATATGGGTTTCAGTTGAGACCCTTGGCTTTTCAGTGGTTTGCCTAGTAATGTATCATAGTAACTGTGTTCAAGCAACATGATTGGAAAACTTGATGAAGAGAGTCCTCTTTCTGTCTATGCATTAGAAGGCATTTCCTATGAGCAGGTAATACTGTTGGAAGAAAGAGTGGTCTTGAGAGGATGGTCATATCCCAGGTCACATCTGAGCCCCAGGGGCAGCCACCAAGTATGGGTTCTTAGCTTCCTGCAGGAAAGAATTCAAGAGCGAGCAAGCCATTAATAAAGTGAAAGAAGGCTTATTCAGGGAGGAAACACACTCTATGGACACAGTGTGGGCCCCCTCCAGAATGCAAGAGAGACACCAAGGGTATAGGGGTAGTCAGTCTTTATAGATGTGGGTAATTTCATAGGCTAATGAATGGGAGGAGTAGTCCAACTGTTTTTGGGGAACCATTGAGGATTTTCGTAAATTGGACCACCACCCACTTCTTGACCTTTATGGTCGGCCGTGGAGCTGTTGGGATGCCTGTGGGTGTGTCATATAGCTTGCTGATGGGTTACGAAGAGCGAATACTAAGGCTCAAGGTCTGATGGAAATCAGTTTGTCCAGCATCTTGTATCTGTTTGGTTCTAATCAGTTTATGTCACATCCTCAGGCTAAGTCATTCTTTTAAAGGTTGTGCCTTGCCCTCTTCCTGTCTCAGTACTAAGCAGAGAAAAGCACCTGAGTAAGCGTTCCACTCTGACTACTTATGTTGTTACCTACTCAGTTACCCTGCAGCCCATGGGGTCGCAGAGAGTCAGATACGACTGAGCGACTTCACTTTCACTTTCATGCATTGGAGAAGGAAATGGCAACCCACTCCAGTGTTCTTGCCTGGAGAATCCTAGGGACAGGGGAGCCTGGTGGGCTGCCGTCTATGGGGTTGCACATAGTCGGACACGACTGAAGCGACTTAGCAGCAGCAGCAGTTACTCTGGTATGTAATTCCAAAGACAAGGAAGACGCAAAGAGGGTGAGTGGGTATGATCTTGAGTGGCCTCAGTCTGCAACAGCTTAAAGTGGGGCTTCAGTTCCTGGTCAGGGATTGAAGCCAGTGAAAGCACTGAATTATAGTCACTGAACCAGTAGTCAGTGGCAAGGCCCAAAGCTTTGCAGAGAAGAATTCCCACAAAGACAGAAAGTAGTAAACAAGTAAAGTGTTTATTAGGAAAAAAAAGAACACAGTACGTGTGGATAGACACACGGGCAGACTCGGAGTCATGTCCTAGTGGTAGTTTGAATACTTTTATGGGGCCTTTGTTCCGGGTTTCCTTTGACCAGCTGTCGTGCTTGCCAGGTTCTGAGTCAATGTTTGGAATGTCTCAGGGTCCTCCCATTTGTGTATGCGCATCTTTTAGCCAGGATAGACTCTAGCAGAGAGGCCTATGAGTAGTTGCATCACTTACTCTGAGGTGATGCCACCTCTCTTCTGACCTTCAAGGAGCCTTTCTGTCCTGTGTAGTCAGGGAAGTCTCCTTTAAGAATGAGGAATATGTGGTCTTTTATCTCTTAACTTCCCTGATAGCTCAGTTGGTAAAGAATGCGCCTGCAATGCAGGAGACCCCAGTTCGATTCCTGGGTCAGAAAGATCCACTGGAGAAGGGATAGGCTACCCACTCCAGTGTTCTTGGGCTTCCCTTGTGACTCAGTTGGTAAAGAATCGCCTGCAACATGGGAGACCTGGATTCGATCCCTGGGTTTGGAAGATCCCCTGGAGAAGGGAAAGGCTACCCACTCCAGTATTCTGGCCTGGAGAATTCCATGGACTATATATAGTCCATGGGGTCGAAAAGAGTCATGGACAGGACTGAGTAACTTTCACTTTCTTATCTCTTAACTGGGCAGATGTTTTTCTGAAAAACATCTATTTCTGCTTTATTGACTATGCCAAAGCCTTTGACTGTGTGGATCACAATAAACTGTGGAAAATTCTGAAAGAGATGGGAATACCAGACCACCTGACCTGCCTCTTGAGAAACCTCTATGCAGATCAGGAAGCAACAGTTAGAACTGGACATGGAACAACAGACTGGTTCCAAATAGGAAAATGAGTACATCAAGGCTGTATATTGTCACCCTGCTTATTTAACTTATATGCAGAGTACATCATGAGAAACGTTGGACTGGAAGAAACACAAGCTGGAATCAAGATTGCCGGGAAAAATATCAATAACCTCAGATATGCAGATGACACTACCCTTATGGCAGAAAGTGAAGACGATCTAAAAAGCCTCTTGATGAAAGTGAAAGAGGAGAGCGAAAAAGTTGGCCTAAAGCTCAACATTCAGAAAACGAAGATCATGGCATCTGGTCCCATCACTTCATGGCAAATAGATGGGGAAACAGTGGAAACAGTGTCAGACTTTGTTTTTTGGGGCTCCAAAATCACTGCAGATGGTGACTGCAGCCATGAAATTAAAAGATGCACTCCTTGGAAGAAAAGTTATGACCAACCTAGATAGTATATTCAAAAGCAGAGACATTACTTTGCCGACTAAGGTCCGTCTAGTCAAGGCTATGGTTTTTCCAGTAGTCGTGTATGGATGTGAGAGTTGGACTGTGAAGAAGACTGAGTGCCGAAGAATTGATGCTTTTGAACTGTGGTGTTGGAGAAGACTTGAGAGTCCCTTGGACTGCAAGGAGATCCAACCAGTCCATTCTGAAGGAGATCAACTGTGGGATTTCTTTGGAAAGAATGATGCTAAAGCTGAAACTCCAGTACTTTGGCCACCTCATGCGAAGAGCTGACTCATTGGAAAAGACTCTGATGCTGGGAGGGATTGGGGGCAGGAGGAGAAGGGGACGACCGAGGATGAGATGGCTGGATGGCATCACTGATTCGATGGGAGTTGGTGATGGTCAGGGAGGCCTGGCGTGCTGCAATTCATGGGGTCACAAAGGGTCGGACACGACTGAGCGACTGAACTGAACTGAATATCTATTGTGGAATTAGTATGTTGTAGACTTTAAGGTAGACCCAGGTTCCTTGTAGCTCATCTAATGTTTTTTCCTTTCCTGGAATGTTTAAAATGATTCTGTTAGAAAACCTGATGGTACTTTGTTTGATTTATCTTCTCTATCTAGGGGTTTATATGCATGCATACTAAGTCACTTCAGTTGTTTCCAACTCTTTGCGACCCTATGGACTGTAGCCCTCCTGGCTCCTCTGTCCATGAGATGCTCCAGGCAAGAATACTGTAGTGGGTTGCCATGCCCTCCTTCAGGGGATCTTCCCGACCCAGGGATCAAACCCCAGTCTCTTACGTCTTCTGCATTGGCAGGTGCATTCTTTACCACTAGTGCCACCAGGGAAGCCCATCTAGGGATGTAGATTCAGTTAAAATTGTATCTCTTATTTTGTGGTGGGGAAGAAGTGAAACATTGGCACTGAGGCTCTGTTGCAAGGTGATTTTTAATTTCTCTTAGAAGACGATTAGAAGAAAAAAAAATTATTGAAATATGACTTGGTATTGGGGCAATAAACTGAACTTCAGAGGATCTTGTTTGGAGCAAACAACTGTATTTGTACCTTGCAGGCATAGAGGATTCCAAATTTGAGAGTGCTTTAAAAAGTGGCTCTTGAGAAACCTATATACAGGTCAGGAAGCAACAGTTAGAACTGGACATGGAACAACAGACTGGTTCCAAATAGGAAAAGGAGTACGTCAAGGCTATATATTGTCACCCTGCTTACTTAACTTATATGCAGAGTACATCATGAGAAACGCTGGGCTGGAAGAAGCACAAGCTGGAATCAAGATTGCCGGGAGAAATATCAATAACCTCAGATATGCAGATGACACCACCCTTATGGCAGAAAGTGAAGAGGAACTTAAAAAGCCTCTTGATGAAAGAGGAGAGTGAAAAAGTTGCCTTAAAGCCCAACATTCAGAAAACGAAGATCATGGCATCTGGTCTCATCACTTCATGGGAAATAGATGGGCAAATAGTGGAAACAGTGTCAGACTTTATTTTTCTGGGCTCCAAAATCACTGCAGATGGTGATTGCAGCCATGAAATTAAAAGACGCTTACTCCTTAGAAGGAAATTATGACCAACCTAGATAGCATATTCAAAAGCAGAGACATTGTTTTGCCAACAAAGGTCCGTCTAGTCAAGGGTATGCTTTTTACCCTTGGTCATGTATGGATGTGAGAGTTGGACTGTGAAGAAAGCTGAGCGCCGAAGAATTGATGCTTTTGAACTGTGGTGTTGGAGAAGACTCTTGAGAGTCCCTTGGACTGCAAGGAGATCCAACCAGTCCATTCTGAAGGAAATCAGCCCTGGGATTTCTTTGGAAGGAATGATGCTGAAGCTGAAACTTCAGTACTTTGGCCACCTCATGAGAAGAGTTGACTCATTGGAAAAAACTCTGATGCTGGGAGGGATTGGGGGTAGGAGGAGAAGGGGACGACCGAGGATAAGATGGCTGGATGGCATCACGGACTCGATGGACGTGAGTCTGAGTGAACTCCAGGAGTTGGTGATGGACAGGGAGACCTGGCGTGCTGCGATTCATGGGGTTGCAAAGAGTCGGACACGACTGAGCGACTGAACTGAACTGAACTTAACTTAGTTTTAAGTTTTTGCATGGCCTGACCTGTTGTAAGCATTCCAAAGTTTAATGAATCAGTTGATCTTTGATGGAAGGCGAATTGAAGTAGCAGAAAGGATCTGGGGTTTTGCAGTGGTTTGGGCTGTAATCCCAGCTTGATCACTATACCAGCTCTTTGATCTTCGGCAAGTTACATTGTGACCTTGGTTTCATAATTTGTAGAATGGGGTTGATAATACTTGATTTAGTGGATTATCATGAGGAATTTTTAAGGTTGTGCTTATATGTTAAAGATGCTAGCTAAAGGAGACAGCCTCAAAGGAGGCCTACATTGGATTGAGTCTGTTTTCAGCTACTATTTTATATAGAGATGCCTACACATAGCTGTATCCTTTTTCAAACCAATAAGAGAGATAATTGATGCATTTTTTCTGCCCACCTCCACAGGGCTGTGCTTAAGAGTAAAACTTCAGCGGTGTTTACCGTTTAAACATAAGGTAAGGAATGTATTTTTTGTTGTTGTTTTATAACAGCATTGTTGAGATTTGATGCACATATCATACAACCACCTATTTAAAGTGTAGAATTTAATGGTTTTTGGTATATTCACAGAATTGTGCAGCCATCACTACTGTACTTTAGAATATTTTCATTATCCCAATAAAAACCCCATATCAATTAGCAGTCACTACCCATTTTTCCCAAACCTTCTCCCATTCCTGGAAGTGGAATGTTAGTCCCTCAGTCGTGTCTGATTCTTTGTGACCCCCTGGACTGTAGCTCTCTAGGCTCCTCTGTCCATGGAATTCTCTAGGCAAGAATACTGGAGTGGATTGCCATTCCCTTCTCCAGGGGATCTTTCCAACCCAGGGTTTGAACTCGGGTCTCCACATTGCAGGCAGATTCTTTACCATCTGAGCTACCTGGGAAGCCTATCCCTCAGTTCAGTTCAGTTCACTCACTCAGTCGTGTCCAACTCTTTGCGACCCCATGAATCACAACCACTAATGTACTTTTGTCTGTATAGATCTGACTATTCTGGATGTTTCATTTAAATGGAATCATACAATTTGTTAGCATCAGGATCTTTTCCAATGAGTCAGTTCTTTGCATCAGGTGACCAAAGTATTGGAGCTTCAGCTTCAGCATCAGTCCTTCCAATGAATATTCAGGACTGATTTCCTTTAGGATTGACTGGTTGGATCTCCTTTCAGTCCAAGGGACTCTCAAGAGTGTTCTCCAGCACCACAGTTCAAAAGCATCAATTCTTTGGCGCTCAGCTTTCTTTATGGTCCAACTTTCACATCAGTACGTGACTACTGGAAAGACCATAGCTTTGACTAGACAGACCTTTGTCAGTAATGTCATGTCTCTGCTTTTTAATATGCTGTCTATGTTTGTCATAACTTTTTTCCCAAGGAGCAGATGTCTTTTAAGTTCATGGCTGCAGTCATCATCTACAGTGGTTTTGGAGCCCAAGAAAATAAAATCTGTGACTGTTTCCATTGTTTCCCTATCTATTTGCCATGGAGTGATGGGACTGGATGCCATGATTGTAGTTTATTGAATGTTGAATTTCAAGGCATGTTGAATTTCAAGGCAGGTTTTTAGCTCTCCTCTTTCACTTTCATCAAGAGGCTCTTTAGTGCCTCTTCGCTTTCTGCCATTAGGCTGGTGTCATCTGCCTATCTGAAGTTATTGATATTTTTCCCGGCAATCTTGGTTCCAGCTTGTGCTTCATCCAGCCCGGCATTTCACAAAATTACCTAAGTAATTTCCCTAAATTACCAAAGTAAATGAGTATATGGGGTCTCCCAGGTAGCTCAGTGGTAAAGAATCCACCTGCCAATGCAGGAGATGTGGGTTTGATCCTTGGGTCAGGAAGAACTCCTGGAGAAGGAAATGGCAACCCACTCCAGTGTTCTTGCCTGGGAAGTCCCTTGGACAGAGGAGCCTGGTGGGCTATGACTCTACAGTCCATGGCATCATAAAAGTCAAACATGACTTAGTGACTAAACAACACCACCAACAAATGAATATAGATTGGTTTAATATCACCTCCTTTGTTGTTCACAATAAGAGTTACTGTTAATGACATTGATGGAATTTATATGGTGTTTTGTATTTTAAAGAAAACTGAACAAGATGGTCTCTAAGGTCTCTTATAGCCATAATAGGTTATGATTTTTCCCCATCATGAAAAACATTTATCTCAGTAGTGAATAAGTATATGAGAATTAGATCATGTGCTGCAATGTTCCCTGAAGAATAGACATGCTATCTTCAGGGTAACTAAAGCATGTTATCTTTATCATATAGCATGATTTAGTTACCACAAGATTTGCAATAATTTTGTGGGTTTGTCTCAAAAACTCTGGTTCTTGGAGATTAGCTCATTTGAGCAAGTGAGTGCAGCGGGACCCAGAGGGATAGCTTAACCAGTGATGTACTTGAAAATAAATTTATCAAGATAATAGTAGATGAGAAAATGATGATACTGAAAACTATATATCGTGACCCTGTTTTCATAAAATACGCAATAAAAATAAACTTCCAGCCTTGGTGGGTGTGTGTGTTGTGAAAAATTATGTGGGTATAGAGAAAAATATGGAAGAAAATATACTAGATTAATGTGACTTTCTTTTGGGGTGGGGCAGGGGGTAAGTTTAGACACCAATTTGGGAAGAAAAGCCAGAGTACAGGGGAGAGATATTCTGGAGCAAAACATGTATGAGATCTCATCTGTGTAAAATCGTAGATTTGTGTTTATAAAAAAATAATGGGAATACCTCCTGTGGACTTCCCCATGTGACCAAAAAAAAAAAAATCCTTGTAACTTCAGCCTTCATTTTAGCCAAGAGTGTGAAGATGTGTCCCGAGTCTTTGATGTTGGAAACAGGATTGGGCTTTCATCCCTAGGCTCTGGAGTTTGTATATTCCACCTCACTCATCTAAATGTTTTGCTTTCAATGTATTTTTTTCCTAGTTGGAAATCTACATTTCTGAAGGAACCCACTCAACAGAGGAAGATAGTAAGTGAATTTTGAACCATTATTAGAAAACAACTTTATATAGTACTTTATCTTGGATATTAGGTTCTTTGCCAGCCAAGTGTCTACTGGGTCATTTGCAAAAGAGTACAAAATCAGCTACTAGCTTTTCCTTGAGAAGAAAGTAATTTTTTCAGAACTCTGGGTGAACTAGAATTAAGCCCTGTGGATATTGACTGGTTTAGTCCAGGGGCCACACATCTGTAAAGAATATGCAGCTCTGAAAACCTTGACCTACAGACTCTAGGGAGAGCTTGACTCTTTTCTTTGGTGGTAGGATAGAGAGCTGTATATTTGAAGCTGAAGTCAAAGGTCCAGAAAACAAAGCGTTAGAGAATCTCAGGGTAGGGGTTGTCTTTGTGAGTTTGGATTAATTAATATATTGAAATTTTTTTTTGGCCATATTCTGTGGCATGTGGGATCTTAATTCCCTGACCAGGGGTCGAATTGCAGCGTCCCTGTAGTGGAAGCATGGAGTCTTCCCGGGTTAATGTATTAAAGTGGGAGTAAAGAACCTTTTTTATGTAAAGACTCTCTGGCCTACAGAGAGAAACAAAGTGGCAACCACTTAAAAACAGCAGAGATGGAATTCAGGAAAAGCAAAGCTGGAATTACAGGAAATTTTTTTTTCTTTAAGTCTTCCTTTCAAAACTTACGAATATTTAGCCAAAACCTGCATCAAGTTTTCAAGGAGTTGAATTCTCTTTTAACAAACTAATAAAAATATTATCTGTTGCTGTATATTGACAGAGTTACGCTAACTTGTGTGTGTGTGTTTTGCAGTCAACAAGCAGATAAATGACAAAGAGCGAGTGGCGGCTGCCATGGAGAACCCCAACTTACGGGAAATCGTGGAACAGTGTGTCCTGGAACCTGACTGATAGCTGTTTTAGAGCCACTAAAGTATAATCGTTTGATATATTTGTTTAAAGTCTTTGTAAAATGTAAAAGATTCATGTTTAATACATAGGTGATTTGTACCTCAGAGCATTTTTTTTAATGATGATTTCCAAGCAAGATTTAATTATGTAGTACTTAGTTTGTTCAATGTCTAACATTCTCAGGATTTGTAACCCTTAAATGATCAGACAAAAATATTTTCTAGTTATTGTGTGTAAGATGGGTTACTATTTTTCTGATGCCCATTCTGATGCTTTTCATGTCAAGATATTTACTGTGCCCAAGTGTATTCATTTTAAACCATTACTCTGTAAAATAAATAAAACAGAGATGATTCTTGTACACACATTAGAATGTTTTTATTTAATTGTAAATTTCAGTGTAAATACTCAAAGATACTTCCAAACCTTTATTTTCTGATTATTATGTAGAATCAGAGATAGCAGAGCTAAGGCTTCCCTGGTAGTCTAGTGGTAAAGAATTCTTCTGCCAACACAAGGGACACAGGTTCGATCCCTGAGATTCCACATGCCATGGAGCAACTAAGCCAGTGTTCTGCAACTACTGAAGCCCACACGCCTAGAGCCAGTGCTCCATAACATGCGAAGCCAGGGCAATGAGAAGCCTGCACACTGCAATGAAGAGTGGCCCCCTCCCGCAGCAACTGGAGAAAGCCCATGTGCAGCAACAAAGACCCAGCACAGCCATAAATGAATGAATGAATTAATCAATCAATATTTTAAAAATCTATTTTAAAAAAAGAACTAAAACGAGCCCTTTAGATCAGGCCTGGGCCCTGCTTTCCTTCAAGAAGAATCCTGGATCCATTTATAAATAAGGAACAAATGGGAAGAGGACCAGAACTGCTTGAGGTTTCAAGCCTGAAGCAAGCTCAAGTTAGCAAAGAGTTGATGCCAAGTATGTGTTTTTTTTTTAAGACTTGATTTTTTTGATGTGGACATGTTTAAAGTCTTTATTGAATTTGTTGCAGTATTGCTTCTGATTTATGTTTTGGCTTTTCAGTTACAAAGCATGTGGGATCTTAGCTCGCTGACCAGTGATTGAACCTGCACCCCCTGTATTGGAAGCTGCTGCTGCTGCTGCTAAGTCGCTTCAGTCATGTCCGACTCTGTGCGACCCCATGGACTGCAGTCTACCAGGCTCCTCCGTCCATGGGATTTTCCAGGCAAGAGTACTGGAGAGGGTTGCCACTGCCTTCTCCGTGTATTGGAAGACAAAATCTTAACCCATGGACCACCAGGGAAGTCCCAAGTTTGTAGTTTTGACTATTAGATGTGACTAGATACTTCAGTGCCATGAGATCGTATGGTTAAAAGTGACGAGACGGCATACTCAGACAGAAATAATGTGTCTGTCCAAGTCTTCACCATGGGCAGAGAAAGATCATGCCTTCTCAACAAAGTTTCAAAAGATTGTTGTTTAGTCTCCAAGTTGTGTCGAACTCTTTTGCAACCCCATGGACTAGCTCACCAGGCTCCTCTGTCCATGGGATTTTCCAGGCAAGCATATTGGAGTGGGCTGCCACTTCCTCCTCCAGAAGATCTTCCCGACGCAGGGATTGAACCCTTGTCTCCGGCATCAATAGGCAGAATCTTTACCACTGAGCCTCCAGGGAAGTCTTCAAAGGATTAATGGGGATGGGGGACAAAAATAAAACCAGTTCTGAAACAACATCTTTTACAGAAATCCTGTTGAAGCAATCTTGGCTTCTGCCGAGGCTCTCACTGTGGGACGGTCACAGCAGAGCTTCATCCCCATGATCTTGAGATGATTAAAAGTTGCTGCTGTCAGAGAAACCACTGACATTGTGGCATCAGTGCACCAGATGTGTGGAAATTTCACTGTAGATTCTTGATCTTTTGCTGTGAAAGTTCTCACTCGCTCCTCTCTTTCTTCCAGATCTTTAAAATTTAATCTGTCACCCAGCATATATAAATATTAGTAATATTGCTGATTTTTAGTCATTATTGTAATCACTTCTTTCTAAATTACAAAGCCAAAGACTTCCCTGTTGGTCCAGTGATTAAGACTCTGCACTTCCACTGCAAGGGGTGCAGGTTCGATTCCTGGTCAGGGAACTAGCTCTCACATGCCTCAGGGTACGGTCAAATAAATAAATCACAAAGCCACCAGGAAAGGTCCTTAGGACCAACACTTAAGTTTCCAGTTTCATGGACTTCTGGGATCCAGGGCAAGAGCTAATAGTACCTAGTGTACGCCCTGTCCCATATTCCACCAGCTGCATTCATGTGCACACAAACATGCTCCTTGACCAGCTGTCAGCGTCTGAAAGAAGTGACAGGCATCTGAGTGGGCTCTGGGGCTCACAGACCAGAGTCAAATACATGTTGATCCCCAAGTACTGATCAACTACTTGATGGTCTGGGAAACCCAGGAAGCCTTATCTAGGGCTCCCAGAGTAGGGCTCTTTCTGTCTTCTAATGAGACCCTGATAGATAAAACTCTCATTGTCAGTTTCAGGTGGCTGGGGTTGATTGAAATCAGAAGTCCCTAGTGTATGCTCTCACCAATTCATGCGCTTACTCACAGGTGCTCTCAACCACAGATACTTAATGAGCACTTTTTAAGTTTCAGGCTCTGTCCTGAGTGCTAAGGATTCAGAGGTGGATCAGCCACTGTCTGTCCTCCTAGAGTTCGTACCGTTGACTTCTGCCTTTGACCCCTCTCCCTTGCAGGCAGTGAGTGAGGCAAGCGGTCTTGTTAGTGTCTGACCTTGTCCTAGCTAGGTAGGCGTGGAGGCTGGTCAACCAGAACCAAAGACAAGATTATCCCCCTAAGGAACTGCCTGACAAGGAAACCACTGATGGTACAGCCAGAAGTGAGTCTCTATTGCAGGCACCCCCATCCTGCTGCCCTGCTGCTCTTCAAATTTAGCTCTCTGCTACTGCCAGATGAGATCTTTGTTATCTGTGCTATTTTGTGTGACTCACTCCAACTACAGTGTCCAAGATGGGGTCTCTAGTGGTCCCAAGTCCCATGTCCAAACCCTGGCTGCCAGGGAGGTGAGAGAATGGAACATATGACCTGTATGAGGAGTCTGGCTATCTCCAGCAAGACTTGCATGGTAGGAATTGCCTAAATACATCAAGAAGATTAATTTAGTCCAATAACATGTCCACTTCAGTTCAGTCGCTCAGTCGTGTCCGACTCTTTGCGACCCCATGAACCGCAGCACACCAGGCCTCCCTATCCATCACCAACTGCCAGAGTCTACCCAAGCCCGTGTGCATTGAGTCGGTAATGCCATCCAACCATCTCATCCTCTGTCATCCCCTTCTTCTGCCCTCAATCCTTCCCAGCATCAGGGCCTTTGCAAATGAGTCGGCTCTTTGCATCAGGTGGCCAAAGTATTGAAGTTTCAGCTTCAACATCAGTCCTTCCAATGAACAATCAGGACTGATCTCCTGTTGTATCTCTTTGCAGTCCACGGGACTCTCAAGAGTCTTCTCCAGCACCATAGTTCAAAAGCATCAATTCTTCGGCGCTTAGCTTTCTTCATAGTCCAGCTCTCACATCCATACATGACTACCGGAAAAACCATAACCTTGACTAGACAGATCTTTGTTGACAAAGTAATGTCTCGCTTTTTAATATGCTGTCTAGGTTGGTCATAACTTTCCTTCTAAGGAGTAAGTGTCTTTTAATTTCATGGCTGCAATCACCATCTGCAGTGATTTTGGAGCCCCCAAAAATAAAGTCAGCCACTGTTTCCACTGTTTCCCCATCTATTTCCCATGAAGTGATGGGACCAGATGCCATGATCTTGGTTTTCTGAATGTTTTCACTCTCCTCTTTCACTTTCATCAAGAGGCTCTTTAGTTCTTCTTTGCTTTCTGCCATAAGGGTGGTGTCATCTGCATATCTGAGGTTATTGATATTTCTCCCGGCAATCTTGATTCCAGCTTGTGCTTCATCCAGCCCAGCATTTCTCATGATGTACTCTGCATATAAGGTAAAAAAGCAGCGTGACAATATACAGCCTTGATGTACTCCTTTTCCTATTTGGAACCAGTCTGCTGTTCTATGTCCAGTTCTAACTGCTGCTTCCTGACCTGCATATAGGTTTCTCAAGAGGCTAGTCAGGTGGTCTGGTATTCCCATCTCTTTCAGAATTTTCCAGTTTATTGTGATCCACACAGTCAAAGGCTTAGGCATAGTCAATATAGCAGAAATAGATGTCTTTCTGGAACTCTCTTGCTTTTTCCATGATCCAGTGGATGTTGGCAATTTGATCTCTGGTTCCTCTGCCTTTTCTAAAACGAGCTTGAACATTTGGAAGTTCAGGGTTCACGTATTGCTGAAGCCTGGCTTGGAGAATTTTGAGCTTTACTTGACTAGCGTGTGAGATGAGTGCAATTGTGTGGTAGTTTGAGCATTCTTTGGCATTGTCTTTCTTTGGAATTGGAATGAAAACTGACCTTTTCCAGTCCTGTAGCCACTGCTGAGTTTTCCAAATTTGCTGGCATATTGGGTGCAGCACTTTCACAGCATCATCTTTCAGGATTTGAAATAACTCAACTGGAATTCAATTACCTCTACTAGCTTTGTTTGTGACCTTTTCCAGTCCTGTGGCCACTGCTGAGTTTTCCAAATTTGCTGGCATATTGAGTGCAGCACTTTCACAGCATCATCTTTCAGGATTTGAAACAGCTCAACTGGAATTCCATCACCTCCACTAGCTTTGTTCGTAGTGATGCTTTCTAAGGCCCACTTGACTTCACATTCCAGGATGTCTGGCTCTAGGTGAGTGATCACACAATTGTGATTATCTTGGTCATGAAGATCTTTTCTGTACAGTGCTTCTGTGTATTCTTGCCACCTCTTCTTAGTATCTTCTGCTTCTGTTAGATCCATACCATTTCTGTCCTTTATCGAGTCCATCTTTGTATGAAATATTTCCTTGGTAGCTCTAATTTTCTTGAGGAGATCTCTAGTCTTTCCCATTTTGTTGTTTTCTTCTATTTCTTTGCATTGATCGCTGAGGAAGGCTGTCTTATCTCTCCTTGCTATTCTTTGGAACTCTGCATTCAGATGCTTATATCTTTCCTTTTCTCCTTTGCTTTTCGCTTCTCTTCTTTTCACAGCTATTTGTAAGGCCTCCCCAGACAGCCATTTTGCTTTTTTGCATTTCTTTTCCATGGGGATGGTCTTGATCCCTGTCTCCTGTACAATGTCACGAACCTCATTCCATAGTTCATCAGGCACTCTATCTATCAGATCTAGGCCCTTAAATCTATTCCTCACTTCCACTGTATAATCATAAGGGATTTGATTTAGGTCATACCTGAATGGTCTAGTGGTTTTCCCTACTTTCTTCAGTTTAAGTCTGAATTTGGCAACAAGGAGTTCATGATCTGAGCCACAGTCAGCTCCCGGTCTTGTTTTTGCTGACTGTATAAAGCTTCTCTATCTTTGGCTGCAAAGAATATAATCAATCTGATTTCAGTGTTGACCATCTGGTGATGTCCATATGTAGAGCCTTCTCTTGTGTTGTTGGAAGAGGGTTTTTGCTATGACCAGTGTGTTCTCTTGTCAAAGCTCTATTAGCTTTTATCCTGCTTCATCCTGTATTCCAAGGCCAAATTTGCCTGTTACCCCAGGTGTTTCTTGACTTCCTACTTTTGCATTCCAGTCCCCTATAATGAAAAGGACATCTTTTTTGGGTGTTAGTTCTAAAAGGTCTTGTAGGTCTTCATAAAACCGTTCAACTTCAGCTTCTTCAGCATTACTGGTTGGGGCATAGACTTGGATTACTGTGATACTGAATGGTTTGCTCTGTTCCAGGTGTTTCTTGACTTCCTACTTTTGCATTCCAGTCCCCTATAATGAAAAGGACATCTTTTTTGGGTGTTAGTTCTAAAAGGTCTTGTAGGTCTTCATAGAACCGTTCAACTTCAGCTTCTTCAGCGTTACTGGTTGGGGCATAGACTTGGATTACTGTGATACTGAATGGTTTGCTCTTTGCCTTGGAAACGAACAGAGATCATTCTGTCGTTTTTGAGATTGCATCCAAGTACCGCATTTCGGACTCTTTTGTTGACCATGATGGCTACTCCCTTTCTTCTGAGGGATTTCTGCCCACAGTAGTAGATATAATGGTCATCTGAGTTAAATTCACCCATTCCAGTCCATTTTAGTTCACTGATTCCTAGAATGTCCACATTCACTCTTGCCATTTCCTGTTTGACCACTTCCAATTTGCCTTGATTCATGGACCTGACATTCCAGGTTCCTATGCATTATTGCTCTTCACAGCATCAGACCTTGCTTCCATCACCAGTCACATCCACTGCTGGGTATTGTTTTTGGTTTGGCTCCATCTCTTCATTCTTTCTGGAGTTATTTTTCCACTGATCTCCAGTAGCATATTGGGCACCTACTGACCTGGGGAGTTCCTCTTTCAGTATCCTATCATTTTGCCTTTTCATACTGTTCATGGGGTTCTCATGGCAAGAATACTGAAGTGGTTTGCCATTCCCTTCTCCAGTGGACCGCATTCTGTCAGACCTCTCCACCATGACCCGTCTGTCTTGGGTGGCCCCACAAGGCATGGCTTAGTTTCATTGAGTTAGACAAGGCTGTGGTCTGTGTGATTAGATTGACTGGTTTTCTGTGATTATAGTTTCAGTGTGTCTGCCCTCTGATGCCCTCTCACAACACCCACCGTCTTACTTGGGTTTCTCTTACCTTGGACGTGGGGTATCTCTTCATGGCTGCTCCAGCAAAGCACAGCCACTGCTCCTTACCTTGGACGAGGTGTATCTCCTTATGCCCGCTTGACCTTGAACGTGGAGTAGCTCCTCTCGGCCCTCCTGCGCCCACAAGTGAAAAATAGAGGTCCATAAATTCACAAGATGAGTTGTCCAGTCACATCTCTGGCAAAGTCAGCAAATTTTTTCAGAAAAGGGCCAGATAGTAAATTTTTAGGTGTTGCCACTCTGTTGCAAGTATTCAACTCTGCTTTTCTAGCACAAAAGCAGCCAGTACTATATAAATGAATGAGTGTAGCTGTGTTCCAATAAATTTTATCTGTGGACACATTGAAGTTCTTTTAATTTTCATATCATGAAATATTCTTTTGATTTTTTTTTAACCATTTAAAAATATTTTTTAAAAAATCAGCTGATTTCTCAACAGAAACTCTACAAGCCAGAAAAGAATGGCACGATATATTCCAAGTGATGAAATGGAAGAACCTACATCCAAGAATAACTCTACCCAGCAAGACTCTCGTTCAGATTTGATGGCGAAATTAAAAGCTTTCCAGACAAGCAAAGTCAAGAGAATTCAGCACCACTAAACCAGTTTTACAACAAATGCTAAAGGAACTTTTCTTTAGGCAGGAAACACAAGAAAAGGGAAAGACCTACAAAAATAAACCCTAAAAATAAAAAATCCCTAGCTTGTGTGTTGGAGAAGGAAATGGCAACCCACTCCAGTGTTCTTGCCTGGAGAATCCCAGGGACAGGGGAGCCTGGTGGGCTGCCGTCTATGGGGTCGCACAGAGTTGGACACGACTGAAGCGACTTAGCAGCAGCAGCAGCAGCAGCTTGTGTGTTGTGCAAAAGCAAGCATTGAACTGGATTTGGCCTGTGGGCCATTTGTTAACCCTTCATCTGTAAGGATGACTGTTTATCTTTTTGGAAGGGCTCAGACTTCTTTAAAAATCGTATAAGACATATGGAATAGACCCTTTCCCTACAGGGAAAAGGCACACACTGAAAACTTTGCAAATGGCTCCAGGACTTTCATGAATTTGCAAAGTAGTCAATAACCCTGGTCTCTAATTCATGCTAGCTGAGCCCTTGAGCTTCCCATTCCTTTAAGATCTTGGATCCACAGCCAGCCATGACTGGGAGTCACTATCTACCTAGACTGTAACAAACAATCAGAAGCTTTCTCAGCTCCACCTGAAGCAACTGCTATGTGACCCAAACTGCAGACATCTCCAGCAGGATACAATTAACTGTAATTGGGCGGGGGGAGACTCTCTGTTAGGAAGGGGAAGGATTGCTGTAACTGTGGCCTTACATTCATGGCCCAGTTGGTGACCGTCCTGTGTTAAATACAACGACAGAAAACAAGCCAGTGAACTGTAAGGAGTGAACCTCATCACTGGCGCAGAACTGCTAGAAACACTATATTTTAAGCTGCAGGTGGGTGCTGAGTGTATGCTACTGTTTTTTCTTAAATTTTTGTCTGTTTATTTTGGCTCTGCTGGTCTTCGTTGCTGTGAGGACTCATCTCGTTGCAGAGAGCAGAGGCTTCTCTCCAGTTGTGGCGCGTGGGCTTCTCGTTGCAGTGGCTTCCCTTCTCTTCCAGAGCACGTGCTCTAGGGCACAGGCTCAATAGTTATGGTGCATGGGGGTTACTTGGTCCAAGGCATGTGGAATCTTCCTGGATCAGGGATCAAACTGGTGTCTCCTGGGTTGGCAGGCAGATTCTTCACTGCTGAGGCACTAGGGAAGCCTTGTTATTTTATTTTTTACACCTAAATATAGGGGATATTTCATTAATAAAATTTTTAAAAACCCACTGGATCTTGACTGGGCCAGTGGTTGTCTTTGATTCAGGTTAGGTGGCCTACAGAGGTGAACTCAGTCCTTGTGTGAACTTGCTTGGGAGAGATGAGCTAAGGGAAGGGGGAAGGTAGCAGCTACAGTGTGTTCTATGATGTTCTCTCTGAGGGTTATTAGTATCACACAGACCTTTGATCCTTACAATGGAGGGGGTTCAGAGCACAGACCCTGCTACCAACAAGATGTTCTAATCCTGAACTTAGTCACTGTGTGTCTTGGCCAAGTAACCTAACCTCTCTGTTCTTTAGTTACCTCATCTGTGAAATGAGGATGATGAAAGTACCTATTTCATAGGACCTATTTCATAGTACCTATTTCAAAGTACCTATTTCATAGGACTGTTACGAGCATTATGAGGGAATGCTTGTAAGTGCCGAGCACAGCGCCTAGAACATAGTAAATGCTTTATTGTTTGTAGTTTTAGGCGCTAAGTCGTGTCTGACTCTCTGTGACCCCATGTTCTGTAGCCTCCCTCTGTCTATGGGATTTCCTTGGCAAGAAAACTGGAGAGGGTCGCCATTTCCTTCTCCAGGGGATATTCCTGACCCAGGGATTGAACTTGCGTCCCTCGTGTCTCCTGCACTGGCAGGCGGATTCTTTACCACGGAGCCACCGAGGAAGCCCAAATGCTTTATTAGTGTTTGTTAAATAAAAATAGATAAGAGGGGAAATTCCTGGCAGTCCAGGGTTTTAAACTTGGCGCTTTCACTGCCGTGGCCCGAATTCAATCCCTGGTTGGGGAACTAAGATTCCACAAGCCACTAAAAACAAAGAGCCTCAGGAGAGGGCTCCTTGGCTCTAAGTTACTTGAGACGACATTTTTCCTCCCTGGCTGGGTGCTAGTACCTGAGAACCACTAGATGGCAGCAGAGCACAGGCTTCCAGGTTTCCAGCTGCTGATTCAACCGGACTTGAAGAGCCGGGCTCAGCTGCCCTGGGTGTTCTCTGCCTTCACCAGGGGTCTATCTGCCTAGCGACCCGCTACAGCACACTCGCTCTCTGACTGGACTGCACCATACTGCGGGAAGGGCGGTCTGCGCCTTTGTTCTGACAAGGGTGATTATCACAGAAGTCTTTCTCGGATGTGGAATTACTTTGTCAAAGGTTATAAGTAATTTTCAGGGAGGCTTTTGACACACATTAGCTGCTGAATTGCCTTTCTTGTACCAACTGACACCCATCAAGAATGGGGGTTTTGTCCCTCCCCTGCACTAATTAATACTGTATAGGGTATTATTATTTTATTTTTATATTTTCCCTTGCTGCTTATTTTTTTATTGGAATATATTGATAGTTGATTAACAATGTTGCATTAGTTTTTGCTGTAAAAATCTTTATCCAACATGGAGGACTTTAAAATGTGACGTTTTATTTGCATTTGTTTGCTAAGATTAAATGTTAAAAAATATTTCTATTGACATAAAAAAAATCATCTGTTTATAGCCTTTAGTTTTCTAAGATGTTCATTTAAAAAAATCTCTCTATAATATGGATATGAGCAGTTTCTGTCATACATACAAGGGTTTCCCAGTTTTTTGGTTGCATGGAACATTTAATGGTTATTTATTTTGTTTTTGAATGATTAATACCTTAAAGTGGTTCAAACATCAAAAACCATTGAAAAATCAATGAAAAGATACCTTCCCAACAATCTACCAAGTTCTCACCCTTCCCAATAGGTTTCATGGGTAATAATTTCCTACTTTTTGTTCCAGAGAATTTTTTTGCCTATAAAAGCCAATATATATCCCTTTGTACAAATGTTGGCATATATCATGCCAGATTCCATTGTTTTATGACTTACTGTATTATTATTTCTTACTTAAAATATTTTGATATATTCCCATAGCGATCTACAAAGAGCTTCCTCATGTTTTTTACAGTGTTATAGGGTTTCATATATATATCGTATTTTATTAAACAAGCCTCCTATTGATGGAAATTGAGGTTTTTCCATTATTTCACTCTTACAAACACTGCTACAATGAACAACCTTATACATACCTTTTATCATACATGTATGAGTGGATCTCTAGGATAAATCTCTGAAAATAAGATTGCTGGGTAAAGGATCTAAGTGTTTATAATTAAATGGATACTGACCAATTGCCCTCAACAGAGACTGAGCCGATTTACATTCCTACCACCAATGTATTAATGTGCCTAAGGCATCATCAAACTTTTAGATTTTTGTTAAACTAATATGTGAACACTTTTCCCTCAGTGGAGTTTTAGTTAGTATTTCTCTCATGAGTGAGTTTGAGCATCCTTTTTATATGAGTAGAGACATTTGTGTTTCCTTTTCTGTGAACTGTTTTTGTTCATATCATTTGTCCATTTTTCTGATTAGTCTCTTCCTTAATGACTTGTAGGAATTCTCTACATATTAGAGAAAAAGTAACCCTTTGTGATGTGTTACAAGCTTTTTGTTTGTTTGTTTCAGTTTCCCACTTATTTTTTACTTTTCTCTCTTTTTAGTGCCATGAAGAGTTTTTCATATTTTTGCATACTTGCATTTATCAACCGTTAATTTTTTGTATCCTGAATTTTTTGTCATAATTAGGAAAGTATTCTCTCCAAGGCTAGAAAACATTTTTCCTATGGTTCCCTTTAATATTTTAACATTTCAATCTTTGAGCCATTTGGAATTTACGCTGGTTTATAATGAGGAATAAAGCCAACTCAGTTTTTTTTTTGTCAACTCAGTTTTTATCCAGATGGCTCATTATTGTCTTAATATTAGTTGTTGAATCTTGTCCATGACCATTATTTTCAAATTGTATTTATGAATCATATGATTACAGGGTTATTTTTTATAATGACAAAGTACAACTTAATGTTTAACAATATATAAAGTATAAAATAATTTATATTACATTCATTTAATGGAATCTCAGTGTTTTCAAGGCTCTTCAATTACATGTTAGAATTCTCAAGATAAATTAAGAAAAGCAAAATCAAAACAATAAATGCCAAGTGATCCCAATTAAAAGCAAAAGAGTACTATCTTGGCCAACAGGTACACAAGAGTATCTGTCTTATAAAAACAGATGGAAGGAAGTACATTAAAATTTAAGAGTAGTTATCTCTGCCTTCAAAAAAAGTTTATTTGGAATGAAGATGTTTCTTTTTAATAATATGACAACCCCTGACAAGTGCTACTGAAAACATATACACGCAAAAAAAAACTTACGATATACATGTCCTTTGTAAAATCATTTTATTTATTTATTTAAAAAATACTTATTTTTGTTTTATTTATTTGGCTGCACCGAGTCCTGGTTGCGGCATGTGGGATCTAGTTCCCTGACCAGTGATAGAACCCAGGCCACCTCCATTAGGAGCACAGAGATTTAGCTACTGGACCACCAGGGAAGTCCCTAACACCATTTTAAAAAATACATATATTTAAAGGTGGGAGATAAATAAAATGTATTTTTTCCCCTTGGGGAAAATTTCCTTCGATTCTATCCAAACTCCTGAGACTTGTGCTGCGGCACACTGTTCACATTCTTGGATTCAAGAATGTGTTTTCTATTTCCTTTCTTCTTAGATGTTTCCTTTCTCTCCCTCAGCTCAGGGGACAATGTTTTCTTGTTATTTCAGGCTCACCTTGGTCATAATGAAGGGATTTAGCTTTACCAAGGGCCTCGGTCTTTGGCATTTCCTATGATCATTTCTTTGATCATAGAAGCAATATAGAAACATAGCAAAACCAAAAAAAAAAAGTTCAAAAAATACAAAATGGAAACTAGAGGTCTTCTTTCCTACCCACTCCAGTGTTACTCCTCGATGAAAACCACTTTGAACAATTTTTAGTTTTAGCTTTTCTGCTAATTATCGTAATAAATATTATGTTTTACTTAAAAAAAATATGTTTACTTTTGGTTGTGGTGGGTCTTTGCTGCTGCACGTGGGCTTTCTCTAGTTGCGGCGGGTAGGGGCTACTCTTGCTGCGGTGCTTCTCTTGATCTGGAGCACTGGCTCTGGAGCACAGGCTCAGTAGTTGTGGTACACAGGGCTGAGTTGCTCCGAGGCATATGGGATCTTCCTGGACCAGGGATAGAACCTGTGTTCCCTGCTTGGCATGCAGATTTTTATCCACTGGACCACCAGGGAAGTCCTTTAAATTTTGAAAAATTTCAGACTTACAGAGAAGTTGCAAGAATTCGCCCAGATTTTTCAACTGTTAACAGCTTTTTCTCACTCTACATATATACATATTCCTTTTGCTGAACCATTTGAGGAACAGTTATAGGCATGATGCCATTTCTCCCCAGAATACTACAACATGCATGACTGAAGAGTAAGGACATTCTCCTCCATAACCACGATACAGTCCTCTCACTCAGAAAACACAGCTTTGATTTGTTGTTGTTCAGTCGCTCATTCGTGTCCGACTCTTTGCGACCCGGTGGACTACAGCATGCCAGGCTTCCCTGTCCTTCACTATCTTCCAGAGCTTACTCAGATTCATGTCCATTGAATCAGTGATACTATCCAACCATCTCATCCTCTCTTGCCCCCTGCTCTTCCTGTCTTCAGTCTTTCCAGGAGATGATTATGTAATAAAATGTCCATATTCAAATTTCTGCAACTGTCCAATAATGTCCCGCTAACTTTTTAAAAATCCAGGATCCAATCACTCATCACATATTGATCTGAGTTGCTGTGTATTCAGCTTCTTTAATGTAGGATAGTCTGGTTTTTCTTTCATGACACTGGTTTTTCAAAGAGGTGTGCTGTTTTACAGAATGTTTCTCCATCTGTATTTGTCTGATACTTTCCTCATGCTTTGTTTCAGCTTCTATATTTTTGTAAGGAGTACTACATAGATGCTACATAGTACTACATAGATCTTTCTCAGTGCCACATATCAGTGGGCACATGAGGTCAGTTTGTCCCATTATTATTATTATTATTTTTAGCTGTGTTCCCTGGAATCCTAGTCCCCTGACCAGGGACTGAACCCATGACCCCTGAGTTGGAGGCAAAGAGTCTTAACCATTGGACCACCAGGGAACTCCTACTCCTGTTATTATTGCTGCTAAATGTGGACATTTTATTAAGGTGCTATCTGCCAGATTCCTGCATTGTCAAAGTACCTTTTCCCCTCTGTCATTAATGAGTAGTAATCTGTGGGGTGATACTTAGAAACCCTGTGAGCATCCTGTTTTCTAACAGTCTTTCACTCAATGGTTGTAATATCCAATGGTGAATCCTGCCTGAATCACTCATTACATGTGGTGGTAAAGCACTGGCTTTTCTAATTCCATTATTTCTTTTACACTTAGGCGTTGGCATTTTTCTATGAGAAATAGCTTTCCCTTCTTTCCCTCTTTTTGCTTTAATTTTTATTTTTAAATATCAGCTTAGGGACTTCCCAGTTGGTCCAGTGGGCTTCCCTGGTAGCTCAGTTGGTAAAGAATTAGCCTGCAACACAGGAGACCCTGGTTCGATTCCTGGGTTGGGAAGATCCACTGGAGAAGGGATAGGATATCCACTCCATTATTCTTGGATTTCCCTTGTGGTTCATCTGGTAAAGAATCTGCCTGCAATGTGGGAGACCTAGGTTCGATCCCTGGGTTGGGAAGATCCCCTGGAGAAGGGAAAAGTTACCCACTCCAGTATTCTGGCCTAGAGAATTCCATGGACTGTATAGTCCATGAGGTCGCAAAGAACTGGACACAACTGGGCGACTTTCACTTTCACTTGTTGGTCCAGTGGCTAAGACTCCATGCTCCCAATGCAGGGACACAAGTTCAACCCCTAGTAGGGAACTAGATCATGTATGCGGCACCTAAAGATTCCTCAGGCCACAACTAAGACCTGGCACAGCCAAATACATAAATTAAAAAAAAATAGTTTTATGGGATGCAAAATTATACATCAATAAAGTTGCTTTTTTAAAAGCTATCAGATTAGAACACATGCATAGCATATTCATGCTATGATATTCAATATGCTATCATCTATTCCCATCATTATTTATTTCAATACCCAAATTATTCCAAATCTGGCCAGTAAGAGACCCTTCCACCTGGTTCCCTTTTTCTCCATACAGTAATTCCCATCCATTTTGGAGCATTTTCTTACTTTCCAGCACAAGGTGTTCTAGGTTCATCTTGTCTTCTCCCTGCCCTGGCCCCAGTATCAGCTATTTCCCTTAGGAGTCTTCCATTATAAACATCGTATAAACTAGAGCAAATTCCCTTCCTTCTACCTTAACTCCCCTTGCCACTTCCCAAATTTGATAGGTATTTACTTTTTGTGTTGTCAAGATGTATACTATTACATTTTGATCTGCACTTATAGTTAAACTAACTCATTCTTTTTTTAAAAGCATTAATTTTCTTAAACTTTTTATTTTCTATTGGGGGATAGTAGATTAACTGTATTGTGACAGTTTCAGGTGAACAACGAAGGAACTCAGCCGTATGTATACATGTATCAATTCTCCTCCAAACTCTTCTCCCATCTAGCCTGCCACGTAACACTGAGCAGATTTCCTCGTGCTTCACGGTAGGTCCTTCTTGACTATCCATTTTAAACATAGCAATGTGTCCATGTCCATCCCAGACACCCCAAGTATCCCTTCCCCCCATCACTCTTCCCTGGCAACCATAAATTCGTTCTCCAAGTCTGTGAGTCTCTTTCTGTTTTGTAAGTAATAAACTATTTCCTTCTTTGCTTATAGGTTGCTTCTGAAAATTTAAAACCAATAATTGAGTTGTACTTATGACTATATATAATTCATATTGGAAGTAATTATGCATTCAATCTCACATTTTTGTGTAGATATGAGTCTTTTAGAGGGGCTTGTTAAAGATTCCCATTCCTCAGCCCCATCCCCAGAGTTCTGAATCAATACATTTAAGGGGTCTGGTGAATCTAAGATATTCTGAAGAAACAGGATTGGGTGCATAAAGAGGGAAATATAATCCTATATCATTGAAATTTGGCTACTTGATTGAGAATTCTTTGTCAGCCCCTAAAGAATTAAGAATTATTTTCTTTCCAGCTGTATTCCATTTTTCTGGATCATACGTAGCCCAGGCTATTCCTTGTATCCCATATCATGCTCTTTCTAGATACTTTAAACATTTCTACACTTTCTAGAGTAATTTTTTCACATTGGATATATGTAGTAAATATTCTAAGCCATTTTGCAAGAATAGCTTCATTTTACTTTCATACTTAGTGGACAGTTTGGTTTGATAAGTGGAACATCTGCTGTTGTTTGGATTGATGTTCTTCTTGAGACAAAGTGTTTTTCATCCTCTGGATTCTTTTAGGATTTTTTTCTTTATTATTAGGGTTCTGAAATTTCAGTTTGATGTGCCTTGGTATAGATATTCTCTTAGTCTGAAGATTTTTATTTATTTTTTGTTGTTCAGCCGCTGAGCCAAGTCTGATGTTAGGAGTTAGGAGTTAGACCTCCTTTATGTGTTCTTTCGGATATATGATAATTATCATGGTTGGGTTTTCTTGTCACAGTCTCTTCCAGCAGACTTAAAAGATCAACAAAAGAAGATGGAATATCTTTTTAAAACTCTGGATTCTTAATCTCTAGCACAGTGCCTGGCACATGACACAATGGTCAATAAATGCTTGTTGAATGTGTGGTTATGCAATATTCTGAGCAATAAAGTCTTAAATTAGGAGATAATTTGCCCCATGGTTCATATAGTACACTGGTTAACAAACTAAGAAGCCTTTCAACAGATTGAACAAAGATAGCGAGATTGTAAAGCTACAGCAGATTCCTCCTGGATCAAACAGACTGCCTTCTCCCTAAGCCTGGGGTTTGTTGTTTAGTTGTTCAGTCATGTCAGACTCTTTTGCGACCCCATGGACTGTCGTCTGCGAGGCTCCTCTGTCCATGGGATTTCCAGGCAAGAATACTGGAGTGGGTTGCCATTTCCTTCTTCAGGAGATCTTCCTGACCCAGGGATTGAACCTGCATCTCCTACGCTGGCAGGTGGATTCTTCTATCACTGAGCCCTGAGGAAAGCCCATTTGTTTATTTAGCCAAAAATAATTTTCTTATTCTTCTTTTTATTCATTTTTAAATTTTTAGATAAAAATTTATTTAAGGGCATCTTTTTTGCCAATTTCATTTATAGGGAAGGTATGCCAGACTTGATATACCATTGAATATACAATTGGATGTTTGTGTATTTCCAGGGTTACACATTACTTTTTTGAAGAAGACATATGTTCTGCTTTACTAATCAGTTATGGAATTCTGATAAAATGACTTAGGTTTGGTCAATCTTTTTCTTTTCTTTTTTAATATAAATTTATTTATTTTAATTGGATGCAAATTACTTTACAATATTGTATTGGTTTTGCTATACATCAACATGAATCCGCCACGGGTATACACGTGTTCCCCATCCTGAACTCCCCTCCCACCTCCCTCCCCATACCATCCCTCTGGGTCATCCCAGTGCACCAGCCCCAAGCATCCTTATTCTTCTTTTTAAAAATTATTTCTCCCTTTTAATTTTGTTTCTTCTCTTCCAATACTAATTTGAGACCACTGTTGACTTCTTAGGTCTATTTTCTGAATATTTCTCCGTATTTCCCATCTTTTTGTCTTTTTGTGCTGTTTGGGGAGACTTCTTTATTTTCGTTTGTAAACTGTGTAAGTGGGTTGTGTGTGTTGTTAGTCTAGCTTTCCTGTTGGGGACAGGGCGTGAAGCATGCAGGTTGGGGGACACACTGCCAAAAAGTAGAGTTTTACTCCGAGCATAGTATATGATTGTGTGTTTCACCTCCAGATGACGTTGTCTTTCTTTTCCTGCCCTCTTGTCCCTCAGAGAGGGTCAGAGTTGCCTCTGCTCTGCTTCTCATGAGGGCCCCACTTCCCTCACTAGAACGTTTCCCTAGGCAGGTTGTTCCTCACAGAGACATTCTCACGCATTATCCCAAATCCAAAGCTGTATCCTCCAGCAAGTGTTAGGTGGAACAGTAGGGGGAGGAGCCTACCGGTCTTGCTGTGTCTGCTGGGACACTGCTTGAATTATCCTGGTCCCTCTGCCCCAACCTCTACCACTTTTGCTCTTCCTAAAGTTAATGCAGAGCTTGGAGTTTTAGGGTATGGCATACTTGGGGCTCTTGAGTCAGACGACTTGGGTTCAAATCCCTTCTCTGTTGCAAGTCAACCATGTGAATCTCACTGTCTGATCTGTAAAGTGGGGATTATAATATATGCAGGCATCCGTGCAGGAAGTGCTCAGTTATTCTTAGTGCCCGAGAAAACTAAGAACTCTGATGTGCTGAACTGTGATTTTATCTGCTTTTTTCCTATCAATCTGATCCCACCTATTTTTAGATTTTTTTACCAAAGTAGCAAATGTACATTATTTTAAAGAACACTTTGTAAGTCTTATAACTGGAAATCAGCACCCCTTCCTCCATCTTGCCCCTCTCTCAAGGATCATTCCCTAGAAGCCACCAGTTGCAACCCTTGAAAGTTTTTTCATTGTTCACCATCCAGTTTCCAAGAAACATCATTATAATGTCTTTCACTACTTCTCAGTTTTACTTATCTATTGACTTCCTACTGTGAAACATGGGTTAGTGCTCATACTTTTCCCCACACCTGATTCCACTCTCCACTGAGATAAGATACACGTTTATTCCCATTATTATTACATGTAAATCTTATTCCGTAGCTTGAAGCTGAGCTCTAGTGTCTTGGGATGAACATTTCTTTACTTATACACCCCTCTGGTTCTTTCTAGGATTAGTAATCATTTTGTAATTTATTCATGAATATTTTTTTCTATTTTTTGGCCACGCAGCATAAACGATCAAACCTGTTCCCCCTGCAGTGGAAGCACACAGACTTAACCACTGGACCACCAGGGAAGTCCTTCATTTAATGTTTCTTAGAGAGAGAGTGCATGCTCAGTCATGTCTGACTCTTTGTGACCCCATGGACTATAGCCCACCAGGCTCCTCTGTCCATGGAATTTTCCAGGCAAGAATACTGGATTTGGTTGCTGTTTTCTTCTCCAGGGTATCTTCCTGACCCAGGGATTGAAACCACTTCTCTTTTGTCCTCTGCATTGGAGGCAGACTCTTTACCACTAGTGCCACTGGGGAACGTTTCTATATACCTATAATAAATCCATCCCCAAACTTTCCTCTCAAAAGTCACCACCCAGTAGGTTAAAACATACTGCCTGATGTATCGGTTTTGCTTTTTTTTGGCGTCATCACCCCTGGAGTCCTCTGCTCCCCTGTGGATTGCTCTGCTTGCATCTGGACTGGTTCCTCTCAGGGCCTGCTGCAGGCTGTCCTCCTTGGACTTCTCTTCACCATCATCCCAGGAATCCCACCCCTCGTCTCCCCTGTTAGAAGCTCTGTGACAAACTGGAAAACTGGATGTGAAGGAAAACATCTCCATTTGATTCCTGGCCCTTCAGTGTTAAGCACATTCCTGTGTCTCTCAGTTATCAGTCAGGTTCTTGCCAGCTTGGCAAAGGATTCGCTGAAAGGCCAGAGGGACTCAGGATGGATGAGAGGGCTCTGTAGTAGGAACCAGAGTTTCCAGAGGCTGGAACAATCTGTCCAGGATGCCCCCACCAACTCTGATGCCCGTTGTGAGCAGCTTGGCCTTACTCACTCGGATTCGAAGCGCTGATTGACCAAGCCAAGGTCTTATGGATACATCACTTACATCCTAACAATCCCCTTACACACTAACACTGCCGCCACAGCTGTTTCCTCTCAGATAGGGAGGGGGCTTTGGGAACTGGACAGCCAAAACAAACGGACATGTCTACTCTTTGAGTCTGTCTCCCCATCTACACAATAATAATAATATCAGTTTATCAAAGGTATGTAGCTTGGAGATTAGATGATACAGTGCCTGGCTCATGATAGATTTTTTATAACTGTTGGTTTGATCTGGGCAGGAGGATGAAAATATTCTATGTGGACAGAGTGATAAAAGCCAAGACTGAGAGGCCAGAAAATCTGAAAGGAAAGAGCTGAGGGGTGTGGGGTTCCCCAGCATGGAAAGCAGATTTGGAGAGGAGGGACAGGGCCCTGTCATGTTTGGGCAGCAGCCACCGAGAATGGTAGCACTTGGCCTCTTGGGCCTTTGTTCTCCTGGATGCAGCTGCTCAGAACTGGGTTAGCACCTGGGCTCAGCTGAGATGAAGTCAGCATGCAGACCAGGAAAGGAAGAGCAGGGGCCCCGAGAAGGAAAGCCAGGTATATGGAGGTCAGGGACCAACCAGGCATGTGAAAACAGCCACTTGCAGACTGATCACGTCTGGCACTTAAGGTTCTCTTCAAGAGAAAAAGGGGAAGAAATGCTCTCCTCCCACCTTTCCCTGCTGGGTCCAACCACATTAAGAAGAAAGAGGGGTAGAATGTGGAGAAGGAGGGCAGGGCCGGCGAGCAAACACAGGAAAGTGAGATCCTAGCTTCAGCTCAGCAGCTGTGACTGCTAAGCCATCTAGCAAGAGTTCTCTCTTTGGAGGAGCCTCCCTGCCTTCCTCCGGGCTCTCAGGGTCCATCCCTGCCACCTCTGGGCTCCTGTGGGGCTCTGTCCAGTCTCTGGCCTGGCCCCAGAACATAGGAGGCTGGCATGTGTTCCCAGGACATCTCTGCTTGGCTGTGAGGCCCCTGGAAAGGCAGGGCTTTTGCCTCCTTCCTCTCAGCACCTGCTCGGGTTGTTCACCAGGAAATGTTTTGTTGTTGTTTGGCCATGCCACACGGCATGCGGGACCTTAGTCCCCCATGAAAGTTGTTCAGTCATGTCCGACTCTTTGCAACTCCCATGGACTACACAGTCCATTGAATTCTCCAGGTCACAGTATTGGAGTGGGTAGACTATCCCTTCTCCAGTGGATCTTCCCGACCCAGGAATGGAACCGGGGTCTCATGCATTGCAGGCAGGTTCCTTACCAACTGAGATATGAGGGAAGCCCTGATCAGGGATCAAACCCTTGTTCAGTAGTTCCCTGATCAGTCTCCTCATCAAACCCCTGTCCCCTGCAGTGTAAGCATGGAGTCCTAACCACTCACCAGGGAATTCCAGGAAATTTTTAAACATATTTGCTTATTTGACTGCAGCGGGTTGTAGTTGTGGCATGTGGGATCTAGTTCCCTGACTAGGGATCAAATGTGAGTTCCCTGTATCGAGAGTGTTGTAGCCACGTGTTCTAGGAAACAAGCTCACTCAGAAGTACAATGCAGATAGTGGAGTGCAGTTTGTTACACCGGCGGGCCCAAGGCAGAGTCTCCTCTCAGCCAAGGACCCCGACCAGTTTTTCTGAAAACGTTATATACCCAAGTGTATGTGCCCAAACCTATCTCCCCAAATTCCCTGAAACTAACTAGTCTGAACACAGGAAAAGAAGATACAATCAAAGTTAACCTGTGATTCATATGCTTTAAGCCTAGGTGATTTTCAGTGGACAATTATCAATAGGCCTGTGGTCATACCCCAATAAGCATAATAGAATTTATGATTCTATTCAGTTTCACAGATAATTCGGGTATTCTTTTAGGCAAGAGAGAGTCTAGGTACGAGCCCTGGGGCTCTTCCATCCAGGGGGCCTGGTTTTCCAGTTGGTATGTCGTTTCCATAGATACTGGGCATATAACTCAAAGTCCACAGGCCGGCCCAAGATGGAGTCCTGCTTTCAAGATGGAGCCTGTTCTGTCTGTTTCCTCCTTCATTCCCCACTCCTGATGCTCTTAACTCATAGTATGAGCATCATTCATAGGGATAGATTGCACCCTGACTCTCCGACCTCCAATTTGGGAGAAAGACATCAACCTTTGGGTTACAAAGTTCTTAATACATTGTAAAAATAAAGGGTCCACAAAGCAGAACTATCAAGGCAACTATAACAATGGTAAATATTGTTTTCCACCAATCACCCTTCACCCAGGATAGGACTGAAGTCCAAAAAGGAATATTATCATCAGACATAGCTTTTACCTGACCTTTCATGTCATCTAGGGTGGCTGATATATTGCCAGATAAATCAGGAATATATACACAACGTTCAACTTTAGTTATAGCACAGGTCCCTCTTTGTACTGAAACTATGGTTAGTCTCGAGATGATACCAGCAAGTCCTTGTAGCAGCAGTTGGCTGCAGAGCTTCACCTCTGTTTCTTCTTTAAGATGATCTTGGCTTCACGGGGATCAGTGGGGTCCCTCCGTGTCGTGCCCTCGGTGTCCTCCAGTCTGCATGGTATGCCCTCTTCACCCTCATGTGGAGGATCCAGGGGGTGACACCTGCAACTTTCACTGCAGTAGGGCTGGTTAGGACAACAGTATCTGGACCCTTCCAATGTGGGGCCAAGGAGTCGTGTTTCCAGTCCTTGACCACACCTGATCCTCGGGCACAGATTCGTGAATCTGTTCCCCAAGAGGGAATGGCACCCTTTCTTTTACAAACTTAGTTACCTGATTTATTACCTTACCCAGTTGTTCCATCTGCTGTGAAATCTCATCTCCCCTTACCTGAGGCAAATTTGTTGACACCTGTTTAATTATGGGAGGGGGCCTCCCATACACAATTTTGTATGGAGAAGAGCCATGGGACTGTGGGGTCATCCTGAGTCTGAGCAGAGCCGTCGGAAACAAGTCCACCCAGGAGCAGTCAGTCTCTAAGATCCACTTGGAGAAGGTCTCTTTAAGCGTTTGGTTGGTTCCTTCCACCATCCCAGAACTCTGGGGCCTATATGCGATTTCCACTTGATGTTTAAAGTTTTGCTTACTTGTTATACTAAATCAGCTATGAAAGCCGGGCCATTGTACAATCCAATGCTGGTAGGAAATCCAAATCTGGGAACTATCTCCCTAAGCAGGAACCAGGCTACTTTGATGCTCTTTCAGTTCAGGTAGGAACAGCTTCTACCCATCCCGAGAACGTACATACTATGACCAGCAGGTAATGGTAGTGTCAGTGAGGTTTCATTTCAGTGAAGTCCACTTCCAGGTGTTCAAAGGGCAGTGTTCCTTTCACCTGAATCCCTGGAGGTTTCTGTCTGTGCCGAGAGGCAGCAGTGACCTGTGAGCAGGCAGTGTAGTTCTGAGATTTTGTCCTGCATAGGGAAGAGAGGCGGGGAACCAAGAAATATTCTCAAATTAGCTCTTCCTGTTTATCAGGCCTAGATGGGTCGCTTGGTGTGTTTGGCTTACTCGAATGGGTGCCACCTCCTCTGGTACCAATAATTTGCCACTTGGCAATTCCCACCATCCGTTTTCAGTCTTGATGGCCCCTTTGGCTTGGGCTAGTTTGTTGTGGGCTTCAGTGTATTTCAGAGAGTCTAGAAGGAAATGGCAACCTACTCCAGTGTTCTTGCCTGGAGAATCCCGGGGACGGGGGAGCTTGGTGGGCTGCCGAATATGGGGTTGCACAGAGTTGGACAAGACTGAAGTGACTTAGCAGCAGCAGCATTAGCTCAGGTAGCGCCGCCAATATGAGAGCTTTAATAGGGGCTTCACCTGTCACCCCAAGCCCTCGGCTGCTTGTTTAGAGTCTTATCTGTCAGTCTGTTCCCTGAGCTTGGGAGTGTCATCTTTTTGACGTCCTCAGCAGTGTATGACTGCAGCCCTTTCTGGTTCCCAGGCAGCATCTAATAGGGTCTTAATTTCTTCCTTATTTTTAATATCTTTTTCACTAGCTGTCAAGGCCTCTCCTTATACAGAGCCCTGTAGTGTGGCAAGAGCATACCGGGAGTCTGTGTAAATGTTTGTCTTCTTACCTTTTGACAGCTGGAGGGCCTGGATTAGTGCATATAGTCCGGCCTGTTGAGCAGACCAGTGTGATGGCAGAGAGCTAGCCTCACTGATGGTTTCTTCCGTGACTACTGCATATCCCGACAGTCATTGTCCTTGTTTCACCAGGCTGGTGCCATTGGTGTACAGGACCAAATCTGGGTCTGGGATTGGCTGGTCTCTCGAGTCAGGTCTGCTGGCGTATTTCCTTGCAGTTATGTGAGGGCCCACCTTCTCCCACAAGAAAGAGAGTGGCCAGATTCAGGGCCTGACAAGGCTCAGTAGTAACATGGGGTTCTCATATAACAGTCCCAGGTATTGAGTAATCCGGGATGTTGCCAGCCATTTATGGGGGTCCCCTCACAGGAGAGTGTTGACCTGATGTGGGACTTTTATGAACAAATCTTGGCCCAAAGTCAAGGGCTGCCTCCCAGACCAGTAAGGCAACTGCCGCAACTGCCGGTAAGCATCCCAGCCACCCAGTGGCAACACTGTCCAGCTGATTAGAGATAAGTCACTGGTCCATCCCATGTCCCCATAATCTGGGACAACACTCCCGTAGCCACCTTGTCCTTTTCAGTCACATCAAGAGTAAATGGCTAAGCAAGGTCTGGCAGGTCCAAGGCAGGTCCCGACATAATTGTACTGGGTTTGAGTTCTATTACCAGTGGGACTTGTTTTGCAAGCCTGGGGGGGGTTGTCTTCCACCCAGACCTCAGGGGATTGTTGAGCTAACTCTCTCTTTCGACTGTTCAGCCTGTCTGGTTTCCCTTCCAGGAGATCGTGCAGCCTCCACTCATCTTGAGGGGTTACTGAGAGAAAGAGTAAATAGGTGGTTGAGTGGGTCTTTTGTGGGGGGAAAGGTCACTTGTGCCCCCAATTTGGACAGCAAGTCTCTTCCTAACAAAGGTACAGGGCATTCAGGGATGTAAAAAAACTCATGAGTCACTTGGTGTCCCCCCATCTGACATTTTCAGGGGAGGCTAGAGACACAAAGGCTGCATTTATCACCATCTGAGCCCCAGCAGCCTCTGGCTGGGTCTATTGGCATATAAAGTCTATAGGCCTCGCACAGTCTTTCGCAGAACTCAGAGGGTGATTTGCTTTCTCTTTGAATCACTTCAGAGTGTTTTGCGATACTTATCGCTTTTCGGGCCGCCCTCTTGAGACCTTGTAAGATAGTCACCCGATATCTCTCCAGGTGGCCCCTCCCTTCCTCTGTGTTACAGTCCCAGTTGGCCTCTCATCGGGGGTGGCTAGTTCTGCCCATCGTTGGGGGTTTGCAGTACCCTCAGGGGCCATTTCTCTCAACCATTTTCTGGCCTCAGTTAGGATCCTGTGTCTTACCTCAGTGCTGAAAAGGGAGACTAGTAGTTGGATTATGTCATCCTATGTTGGGCCTTGGGTTCGAAAAACAGTCTCCCTTAGCCTAGTCATGGCTTGTGGCTCCCCCGAGTACAGTGCAGCGTGTCTCTGCCAGTTTCACATATCCATAGAGGAAAATGGCTGGTAATACTAGGCTACAGGGGCTGATGGTAGCGCCCATGCATCCTGAACTCGAGGCTGCTGTACCCTCTGAGGGGCGTCTGTAGTGGGGTTCTTTCCCCCTGTTCTTTGGCAGAGCACAGCCTCTGTCTAATTGCTGTGTTTTCTTCCCCCTTCTCATCAGTACTCACCGGGAGAGGTGGATTCAATCTAGGCGGTCCAGCTGAGCTGGAATTCTGGGGGCGTTGACCAGAGGTCTCCATTGCTGGGATTGGAGCCTGCCGAAACGGTGGCTCTACAGACTCCAGGAGAGCTGGTGGAAGAGCAGCGGCTGCTGCAGGAGCTTCACCTGGCCCTGGATCGGGCAGTGAGGCAGCCTCCGGTCCTGGTGGAGCACTGGGAGGCAGGCGCGTCATTATCCAGTGTGGGGGAAGGGTCAGGTCATCCCCGTCCAAATCCTGTAGAATTTCCCTTTTTATCATCAGTCAATTTTTGTGCCATTAATATTTTTCCCTTTCCCTTCTGGATACAGAACCTTGTCCAAGTAGGAGGGCCTTGAGCTAACCCTAGCCATGAGTCAATATATGGATATTGATCCAGGTGTCCTGGCTCTCCTGTGACTACTGTATAGACTGCTTCCACTATTTTTAAGTTCATGGTGTTCTCTGGTGGCCATCCTACTCCCATAGGGGGCCATTAGAGTATGTGGAGGCGGTTAGGCTTCATCTTCACCCCATCAGTTCAGTTCAGTTCAGTCGCTCAGTTGTGTCCGACTCTTTGCGACCCCATGGATCGCAGCACGCCAGGCCTCCCTGTCCATCACCAACTCCCGGAGTTCTCTCAGACTCACGTCCATCGAGTCAGTGATGCCATCCAGCCATCTCATCCTCTGTCATCCCCTTCTCCTCCTGCCCCCAATCCCTCCCACCATCAGAGTCTTTTCCAATGAGTCAACTCTTCGCATGAGGTGGCCAAAGTACTGGAGTTTCAGCTT